>ML338584.1:0-164532 GCA_005239505.1 Nicotiana paniculata
ATATATATATATATATATATATATATATATATATATATATATACACACACACTTTGGATCTCAAGAGCTATCCTGCTCACATAACATCCCCACTACACAGGACCTCAACACATAAGGAATCCTCAAGCCGTTTTCACAACTCGCACGGCACAGTCACCATAACACATAAATTCGACGAAGACTGGACAACACCCGCTGTTCTAATATCTTTCCATGAAAAGAGCTCCACTGAAAGGAACATGCCTGGCTCGCACGAAGCCCATAATCATAAACAAATCCATCCACAAACATTGAGCCACCTTGCTCGCATCAAACTTAGCTATTAGCTTTTACCTGGGTCCACATTAACCCTCCCTTTTCTCATAATACACGAGAACAACCATCATTACTGGGACTAACACTCCCAAAATCCATAATCAACTGACCAGAACACCCTCCAGGCATAAATTCTCAATTAAGCTATATTGCACTTCTGCATACTCAGTCCAAATCTGGATTCCATGAAGTGACTACATGTCACACTTTATACAATCTTTTCATGGTCATGCTTCCACGACCTCCCACACAAGGAAACCAGTCTGCACATCCATGACACCAACATGCTAAGGCCGCAAAGCACATCAATAACCCATGACCAGGGTATAAAGCTTCTTCCACCGAATATCGATCTCAGGCGACACTGAAGATAATACCAGCTTATACTGAACTTTCGAATCACTCTATTTTGCTCTTCCGAGCTCATGACATCCTCATAAACATCGGACCTGAATCTCGATTCTTATTCCCAGTTACATACTGCTTCCAGCACTTAACATACCAACATGAGGTAGCGCAATAATCCCATCATAGCTTTCGAACCACCAATAGGGTGAACACTTCATCGTATAGAAACTTTTACTTAACTCAATTCAAGAGTACCATCTCGACACACGAGTGAATTCCCATTATCACCCAATCATGCAAATCCTTAAGTAGTAGTCTATACAACCATAACCCTTCTGGGGTCCGCCTACACCTGACAGGCCGTAGCACTCAAATGCTCCCACATGAGATCCATTACGATGTCCGACAATCCCCGCACACACACCGGCACAGACCACACGCATAAATAAATCACCTCAAAGGAACTAATCACTGCCGCAAAGGTTCCATTCCAACCATGGCTAAATAACCCATCCTCTTTTAATCACCATTAATTGCCTCAGGAACAATAACAACTTCCTTCAACCCATAGCAAACTCAACCCTCACTCATCCTGAGTGACCTTGATTCACAAGACTACACTGCCCAAATCTCGCAACCCGTCTCATACCATTCTGATACTTCTTTTTATTTTAATCGGAAGTCTATTCCTCTCACTCCTCCAATATTATCATGCCTGCTGAAACATATCATAGAATATTCCAACCATCCTCCCGTTTCTCAGAAATCATTCTGCAAAGCCTCGATTCTCGACCATATTATTGCCTGAAATCTCTAATCGCCGCATTCTTTAACTTTTGAACTCATTGGGATCTCTATTGAGAGTCACCCACTCTGACTGGCCCGAATACAATCACTCCAAGGCCCTCCTGTCACAGGAACACCTTTTGCAATGAAGCACGTGACTGAGTCACTATCCCTACAACTCGCTCATGCCTTAAGCAAAATTTGAATCTTCCATAGCCTAACCCTGATCTGACAGGACCAACTTATGCACACATCCATTGAATCCTACGCACAATTACCATTTTACTCCTCCTTCCTTAGCTGAAATCACTTGCCTATACGCCGACAATTCACAACCCTATGAGAAGACAACCCTACAGCCCTACTGCAGATGGTGAGACTCCCCCACTTAGCCCGAAGCCACTCCTAGCACCACCCTAGACCCTACTGAGATCCTTCCTCCTTTGATAACACGATCTTGCTCAGCCAAACCATCCCAATCTTTCAAACTCCCTTGCTAGTACTCCCTAAATACCCGAATTCCCTAGAATTATTTACACATTCTATCTCCTACCAACTAGCCACTAGGACCCCTCACAGAACCTGCCAACCCCTCCATTGCTAACCTATCCCCAGAAGACAACCCACCTGAAGAAATCACCTGCTGACACCTCCCAGCGACGCTGAAATGCACGCTCTTTGCGACCTCAATACCCCATCCTACACCTTGCTTCATTCCAGGATCATTCCTTGCCAACCGCATTCCTCAATACTTCCTCTCAATACTCTGACCCCACGCAACCGAAGAAACCATAACACCGACAAACCTAACACATTCCATTCGATCCATGACAACGACTACAAGTCGCAGGTGCATACCCCATCTCGATTGAAGACACCAAGTCTTACTACTTTATCAATCCCAACCGATCATTCATACTCCAAATGCCTTCCCTCTCCCGACACAAAAACGCTGAAATCTCGAAATCACACTCTAAGGAGACCTCCCTTCAAACCATTCATCTTCCCCAACATACGGGAAAACATTCTTTCATCATATCGACACCGTGCGACGATCAATTGCAAACATCATCACTACCTGAGCACAGCCTTAAGGCTTCCAGAAACACAACTACTGAGCTGAAACAACATATTACCCTTTCACAGGGCCATAACAACCACCATGACCATCTACACATAGAAGCATCTCGAATTTTATTCGTAGCACCATTCCCATTCCTCAAATTCCTGATCCATAGCAAGCGCTTCGCGACGCGTAATATTGAGTAGGAATGAACATAGGCATAAGCCTCAAAGGAATCAACTCGCACGATGAAGAATCAAAAAGGGAAGTACTCCTAACAACCCTGTAGCCTCTCGAAGATAAGTACAGACGTCTCCGTACCGATCCGCAAGACTCTACTAGACTTGCTCATGACTCGTGAGACCTACGGGAACCTAGTGCTCTGATACCACGTTGTCATGACCCAAAATCCCTAAGGCCGTGATGGAGCCAGACACAAGGTCAGGCAAGCCAAAACATTAATTTATTGAAATAACTTTCCAGTTTTTAACATTTTCGAAGTCGTTACTTTCTCTTGCACCTCATAATCAAAAAAATAAATTTTAGTAAACTTAAATATGACAACACATCAATTTAATTTAATGAAGTAAATCCCAACACGACCCCAGAACCCGGTGTCACAAGTACATGAGGAACTTCTATGAATTTCACAAATATTACAAAGCCTGTCCGAAATACAACTGGAAAAGGAAATTTAAAATGAATTAGATACAGTATGAAGGTGACTCTGTCAGCTGTGGATCGCCCCTGGAAGATGCAGCTCGCCTAAGTCTCCGAATCCTCCACATTTCCATGAAGGTACCTGCGCAATAAAATGCACAGCAAGTGCAGCATGAGTACGAAAACAACGTGTACTCAGTAAGTCTCCCCCTAACCTCAGAGAGGTAGTGACGAGGGGGCAAGTTAGACTCTTACTAAGGTGCGACAATACAACACGTGACAGAATATGATGAAATACAATAGACATGAAGGACAATGAGCAACAAGTACATAGCAAATAACGGAATCCAGATAATAACTGAAAGAAGCAACAAGGTACTAAAATCTCCTTTTAACAAATACCTGGCACTCCAGTTACAAGTGACTCAAAACGCAAATGATGATACACATACCAGGACAAGACAACCGGCTGGAGTCATAAAGGTGGTCATAGGGACTGGGGTCATAAAGCTATCCCACGATGGTGAATCATACCTGCGACTCGCGTGATGACTCGATATAATAATAAGCTATCCCACGATCACGCATCATCCCCTGCAACTCGTGTGCTGAATCGATATAATAAGCTATCCCACGATCGCACATCATCACTGCGACTCGTGTGATGACTCGATAATAATAATAAGCTATCCCATGGCCGCGCATCATACTTGCGGCTCGCGTGCTGACTCGATATAATAATAATAAGCTATCCCACGGCCGCACATCATACCTGCGACTTGTATGCTGACTCGATAAAAATATACATATATTTAACATAAAGCTCCCCTCGATCGCGAATCATGCCTGCGACTCGAGTGCTTACACATTTCCATACGTTTAAATCCATTTTGATTAAGAAAAATAGTTTTTCTCATGAAAAATAGTAAAAATCCATATTCAAAGAAGCATGAAACATAGGTTTCGAAATCATTTGTTTTTTTGAAACTCATTTGTCAATTTAACGATATTCCTCGATACGGCCTAATCTAGGTACACATATATTTACAGCGGAATCACATTCTCTTTAGAAGGTTAACAGTATGAACTCCGTCTTTCCTTTAAAAGTTTAACTATGTTTTCAGTCATATAAACAGTTCAATAATACTGGCATGGTTTCATGTACATACAGAAAACATGCTAGTGGGTCTTAGACTACCCGGACATAAGCATATTAGTAGCTATGCACGGACTCCCGTCACCTCGTGCGTACGTATCCCCCGAATATAACAAAATATACTGAATTAATTCACCTAGGGGGACGATTCCCCCTCACGAAGTTAGAAAGGAGACTTACCTCGCTCCGAAGTTCCAACACCGGCTTCCAAGCCCTTCCGATGACCCCAAAGGACGCACCACGCTCCGAAACTACCACATAAATGACAAAGCAATGAAAATTCATCCTAATACTCTCATCCAATTCAGATTATATACTTTCCCAACCCCACTCGGAGAAATGACCAAAATGTCCTCGGGCCCACGTGCCCGGAAATCTGAAATTCTCGAAGATACATTCTACCCATAGCCTTACTAACTCAATTCTATAGTTTACTCTAATGTTCATGGCCAATTCGTGGTTAAAAATCCAATTTTACCAAATTTTAGTTTTCTTCAAAGTTTCACAATTTTCCTACCAATTTCATGCTAAAAAATCCATGCAATATATTGTATTTGACCTTAGAACCAAGTAGAAGAACTTACGTCTTGAAGCTGGGTGAAATCCCCCTTAAAATCTCTTCAAAAATCACCTATCCCATGAAGAAAGTGAAGAAAATGAACTATACTCTCGCTTAAAAAAACAATCTGCCCAGGCCCCTTTCTGCACCTGCGGATCATTCATCCGCACCTGCGATCCCGCAGGTGCGACCAATTCACTCACACCTGCTGTTCCTAGCCAGGCCAAGCCAAAATCGCACCTGCGACTCCCAGGCCGCACCTGCGGCCAATTCCTCGTAGGTGCGGTTGCAGCAGATGACTGCAGAAACCAGCCCTTTCCATCCTTCAACTTTGATCCGTTAACCACCCGGAATCTACTCGAGGCCCCCGGGACCCCGTCCAATCATACCAACCTGTCCCAAAACATAACAGGGACTTGCTTGAGCCCTCAAATCACATTAAACAACACCGAAATCACGGATCGCACTCAAATCCAATTCTTTAAGAACTTAGAATTTCAAGCTTCTACACCCGACGTCGAAACCTATCAGATCACGCGTGATTGACCTCAAATTTTGCGCACAAGTCATATTCAACATTACAGACCTGATCCATCTTGCGGAATTGCATTCCTATATCGATATCAAAACTTCCACTTCTGACCGGATATCCCAAAAACCTTCAAATTTCTATCTTTAGCCAAATGACTCCAAAATGACCTACAGACATCCAAATTCACTTCCGATCGCGCTCCCAATTCCAAAATCACCATACGGAGCCATTCCCATACTCGGAATCCCTAACGAAAATCAACCTCATTGGTATGAACTTCAAGCCCAAATTCATGAAACCCTTCTAAAATGCTAACTTCCATAATATACGCCAAAACGCTCCCGGGTTATCCAAAACCTGATCCGGATATACACCCAAGTCCAAAATCACCATAAAAACCTGCTGGAACCTTCAGATCCTGATTCCGAGGTCGTTTACTGAAAACTCCATTCTTACTCAATTTCTTCAACTTAAGGCTTCTAAAATGAGAATTTTCCTTTCAATTTAACTCTAAACCTCCTGAATTTCAACTCTGACCATACACACAAGTCACAATACCCGAAATGAAGCTGCTCATGGCCTCAAACTGCTGAACGATGCACTAGAGCTCAAAACGACCGATCGGGTCGTTACAAGTCATGAACTCCCATGTCCAGCAGATGAAAGTAGCTTTTTAAATAAGGATGTTAAGATGGATGTGTGGGAATACTAGGTTGGATAAAATTAGGATTGAAGTTATTTTGGACAAGGTGGGAGTGGCCCTTGTGGAGGAAAAGATGCATGAGGCGAGGCTGAGATGGTTCGGCATGTTAAGAGGAGAAGCACAGTTGCCCTAGTTAGGAGGTGTGAGAGGTTGGCCTTGGGGGGGGGGTAAGAGGAGGGGTAGAGGTAGGCCAAAGAAGTCTTGGGAGAGGTGATCAAGCAGGACATGGGGCAACTTGAGCTAACCAAGGACATGACCCTGGATAAAAGGGTGTGGAGGTTGAAGATTAGGGTAGAAGTTTTGGAGTCGTGTGTTTCCCTTTTGTCTTCCCTAGTTCTATAGTGTCCGTGTTTGTACGGTATCCTTTTATCCTTAGTTTTCTATTATCGCATTTCTTGTTCTGTTATTACTTGCCATGGCTAATTCCATAGTATGCTAGTAGTACTTCATTCATATTCTCGTTTTCTACCTTGGATTTAGTTTTCTAAATATATTGTCTTGCTACTACTTGTTATCGATACCTTTTTTATATTCTCTGTTGCTATCTTCGATTTAGTTTCTAATAATATTGACTAGCTATTACTTGCTATCAGGTCTTCTTTCATCGTCTTTAGCCGAGAGCCTATCGGTAACAACGTTTCCGCCCTTCCAGTGTAGGGGTAAGACTGCGTACATCCTACCCTCCTCAGACCTCACTTGTGGGATTACACTAGGTTGTTATTGTTGTTGTTGTATCTCTCATTATGTATGTGACAAGTATTTATATATTGGATTGAATGTTTTCCCTTATCTTTTAATTCATAGAATGACTTAGGCAAGCATAAGGAACTTAGGATTAAAAAAAGCCTTAGTTAGCAATAAACTTCATATCCGCTAATCGTAGGTTGTTCCTCTTGCAGAAATGTAGAGTAAGGTTATGTACAATAGACCCTTGTGGTCCGGCCCTTCTCCGGATCCCGCACATAGCGAGAACTTTAGTGCACTGGTCTGCCCTTAATCGTAGGCTCTTATTAGGTTGTCATGCATTACTAACTCTTTTCTTAAAGGTTTTTGAAGCCCAAAGTCTTAACAAATGTAGTTATACCTCTTTCAAAAAGAAATCAGAATTGTCGTGATTTTAATCTCCCAAAAGGGAATCAACTATTTTCTAAAGATTAAGGCGTTGCTTCCCTAAATAAAGGCATTCGAATAGTTTTCTACTTCAAAACGAAGTTATATACTTTAAGATCATTTTTCATAATGCTTTTACCATGTTAGAATGACATGAACCTCCATGATTTAGGCAAAAAAATGCTATTACTTGGTTTTCTTTTCACATTTATACAAATGTTTCCATCCTTCAAAGTTCTTCTTAAGCTTGTACATACTAACAGTAATTTCCTTAAGACTTTTCTTAAATCCATCTTCTTTAAACCATATTCTTCCCTTATAGATATTATGTCCTAATATATGGAAAGATTTACCCTTAGAATACTAGTTAAGGCATAGTACAAATAATTAATTCCAAGTCTAGTCTAAGTCCTATGGAGCTACCTCTGGTAGATTTTACAGGGTTCCTAACACGTTCTCCTTAGAAGAACAAGAACCCATACCCATGATCAGTTAGTAGACAGATAAAGAATACAACCTTTAGTAATTAAATAGGTATACTAGCATACCTTTAAATATTAGGTGGCGACTCTCTTACACGAACAACAGAGAAACCATAAGTTGAATCTTGTTTTAGTGCAAAATATGGTGCAACAACATGGTGACTGTGCTGGGTAATTCACACTTAGGTACTGACTCTAGGAGACTTAGACTAAATTTGGCATTTAGACTTATTTTTACATTGCTTTAATTGTAGCTAATTTGCAATTACGTGCTTACCTGCTTTATTTTCTATTTATGCTTATTATCATACTTATTATTTCTACACCCTTATCAGTTACTGCTTCACATATACTGTCATCATATATCTTCCTATCGAGTCTCGACCGTACACTATAACACACAATTTCACGTGAGGGTTGTCTTTTACACCCCTCCGAACCTTCTTTTCAAAACTCTCTAGTTTCAGACAATGGCTTTGTCATGTCAGATGACATAACTTCTCGCAGCCTTCAGTCCAACTTAAAAGTAGGAAACACTCTGTAATATCAAAAATAGGTCATACTGCATAAACTTTAGGTGAGTCGATCCTTAGCATTGACACACAATTAGTAAATCCACCCTAATATGAACGGGTAATCCAACCAACAACATGATTTATGTTAAAGACAAATGAACCATACAAGACACTTCAAGATCCGAAGCGAACACTTACCAAAACCTTTCTTTTATGCACTTCAGAAAATGGAGATCAACCTAAACATCCCTGAGATTAACATGGTGATGGGAGCACCACACAAGTTGAACCAGTGGTGGAAGAACATTCGTCGGGAACACAGAGATGAGATACAGACACACCTGAGGGCACTGACCGCCTTGCTAAACATCCCAGAAAACAGGGTGCTCACTCACCTACTGATAGAGTTCTGGGATCAAGATAAGGTGGTGTTCAAGCTTGCCGATTGTGAGTTAGTATCGTCATTGGAAGAATTTACTAGTTTCAGGAGCTATCATTCAACAGAAGGAAGTCAATACTACCAGTTACTAGGCCTGGTTACAGCTTCTTGGATGCTTTAGGCCTGGCTAACAGTCAGGGTCTGAGAAATATAGAGGAAAGACGAGTGAGCCTTGACCAACAATTTGATAGATTTGGGATACTTTGAAAGCTATGAGTGGTATTCGAGAGAGTTTAAATGTGATCAAGCAACATAAGAGATTCTCAGGCCTACAATCTTCTCATTGGCACTATTGGGATAATTGGTCTTCCCGCAAAGAAAGGGGTCGGATCAACATCAACTTATTACCCGTGGTTCTAGCAACCTTCCGAGGCAACATTCAAGCTACTTTGGTGCCGATGGTGCTACCTGAGATGCTGAGGGATTTGTTCGCATGTGCACGAGGGTATGATTTCTTTAAGGGTTGTAACTTGCTGCTTCAGATCTGGGCTACAGAACATTTCTTCCAGCGAGAGGCCACCATTGACTACTTTGTGGGCGTCAGCAACATGATCCGCAACCACAACAAGAGGATGAGACATTGGGTCTCCACACATGGAAAGAAGAGTGGAGGGAAATGCTGACCAATCTAAGTAGGGAATGGGTCATCTGGAAGATATCATGGTTAGGTGGAAGAGCAATCTTTAGGACTCCTCAAAAATACTTCATTGAGCTGATCGGACATAAGGGCATCCAACCATACTCACCCTTGCAGGTTCTCAAACAGTTCGAGAAATCCATGATATGCCTCTATAGACTAGGAAGTCCCTCTATGAGGATGAGTACAACACATTCCGATCCCTAGGATAAGAAGGCTCCAAGAAGAGTGGACGACCTGGTCACAATGCCGATGGGTCAAAACACGTGGTGCGCTCTTAAGTATTATGTCTAGATCAACAAGGAAGACGAGCTGGCCTGACCAAGCAGAGAGGGCATAGCTTGGCTAGAGGATGCATAGGCTACTTTGCAAATATACCATGATATTCTGCCAAATTACCTTGTGACTACCTCAATGCACCATCAAGTGGTCCCAAGATCCATCGATCATATTTTTCCACCTGCTGAAGACGATGACCGGGTAGTGGAGTGCATCCAAATAGAGTCTAGTTGAGAGCCAAAAGAAGATCTAGAGGAAGGACGATTCGATGATGAGTAGGAGGTGTTTTAAGAAGACTCGGAGGAAGATTCGGAAGAAGAAGAAGAAGAAGAGGAGATGGGAAACGATTACGGGGACAGTTATTAGAAGTTTCTTGAATTCCCCTTCTTTTCCACTTTGTAACCTTATCCTTAGTTTTCTTTTTTCTTTCCTAAAGGGAAAATTCTTCAGGCCCATCCAATTCTATGAATATCAGAAACAATGATGTAATCTTTGTTCGCGCTTATCCTAGTCCAAAATTATAAATGAAAAAAATTGCTTCGGATCTAATGTGTCAAGTCTAATTATTTGTCAAAGAATTGGGATTTAGGCCTACCTCCATCAATGAGAGGTCCCACAAATTCTAAGAGAACACAGTAGCCTTAATGCGTGAATTAATTACTTTGTGTGATTTCCTACTTGTATAAATGAAGAAACTGACTCTTGTTTCTTTTGTTTTCTTTCTTCTTATTTTTCCTTTACTTTATTATTACCCCTCCCCCCCAAAGAAAATTGGTTTGTGTCGACCCGAAACTGGCGGAACCATCGTACAATCTAAGATTAAAGTGAAAGATGTCGGCTACAGAAAACTTGGCAACATGCTCTGGTCATAGCCGACGGCCCGGGGCGATTCAGAGAGAAGGACGATACCAGGAATGATGTACATGTCGTCAGGATGGCCCAGGAAATGGAATCTCAAAGGGAGGAAGTACATCATATCAAGGAAATCACACACCTGTCCGTGACAACACTTCCTTAACCACCTCGCCTCTCTTATTTGGATTCAATTCCTGACCACTTTCCTTCCACATCATGCCAAAACATAAACACCCTACCTTCAGTTCCCACTAATCAAGTCATACCTCCAGTAACCTCCACAAACCCACCAAATCTCCCTATCTACACTCCCTACGTACCACAGTACGTTCAAAAACCACAAAACCCGCCTATCATCATTAACGCAACTCACACCCCTCCTAGTGATAGAGTCACTTTTACCACTCATCCAAATTAGCATATACCTGTGGCACACACCACCAGGCACAAGAGATATGTTCCCCCTATATATGCCATTTTTGAACCTACCTTTACAACACTTGTCACGTTCAGGGTGACTTATGAGATTGACCAATATGCTGAGATGGAGAGCAAAGCCAGCAATAAGGAAGAGGAGTCAGTATATGAGCAACTGTAAGTCTTGAGAAAACAAATAAGGAACCCCCAATTCGCCCGGGGAAGTGAAAGTTTGGACTATGAGGATCTGTGTATCCATTTGGATGTGGATATGTAAACAGGGTATAAGCCTCTAAAATTCGATATCTTTGATGAGACAGGTGATCTCCACGCGCATTTAAGGGCATTGTGTGACAACTTAGTTGAAGTGGCGAGGAACGAGAAGCTAAGATTGAATTTATTTAAAGGAGCCTAATGGGAGAAGCACTCACCTTGTAAACTCGACAAGATCCGTGAAACTGGAGAAATTGGAAATATAGCAGAGGACTTCATGAATAGCTTTCGATTCAACACTGAGATCACTCCCGATAGGTTCGCTGGTGAACCTGCAAAATATGCCATCCGAGTCATTCCATGAATATGCACGTCGGTGGACGTTAGAGGCCGCCACGGGGCAACCTCTGTTGGATGATGGTGAATTAACCAAGTATTTCATCAAAGCCCATGAAGGGATATACATCGAAGAAATGATGGGACAAAAATTCCCCGATGATGTTCTAAACGTCAATACCACACAGGGGGGGGGGGGGGNTTTGTTTGGTGTCCAATTCTCGCATGCACAAGTTATATAAGGACCAAGTTCTTCTATGTGTTCCAACCCCTATTGTTTGCGAAATAATAAATAAAGAAAATAAATAACACAGAGATTTAACGTGGAAAACACCTGGCTCAAAAGGTGAAAAAAAAGACGTACTTCCCAGTAGGATTTTCCCAAACTCTTTACTAAATCAATGAACCAAACCGCATATATAAAAACTCTTTTATAAACCTAGGATTACCTATAATCCCTTTGTGGAAAACTAGCCTTTAGCTATTTGCGATAAACTTCAAGTTAGCTATAACTTGAAACACAAAATACCTATTACAGACACTTCTAGATAAAGCTAAAAAGGTGCAAGTTGAAATCACCTACTACAAGTAAACCAAAAGAAAACAGTTGGAACTGGTTCTTCTAACTGGTTCAAGTAGCTTCATATTTTCAACACTCAAATCTCATACGAACTTCTTGCAAAATTGCCTTGCTAATTTTGTGCGTAATTCTTGCTTAACTTCTGCTTTTTTGCGTACCTGTACAATAAGAACAATCTGCAATATATAGGATTAGCAGACGAAAGATGTAGTAGAGTTCTAATGCTACTCTTCCTTGGTGGAAGAGTTCTAGTTAATCTCAACTCCTCGAATCCTTCCTTATCTTTGATTCTGTTCTTACTGAATAAGGAGTCCTTCTCCTTATCATTTTGCAATATTATCGATCTGGAGCTATGTCTTATGTCCCAGATTTCGTTTATCTCCTGCATGTCCACCTCACGTGCCTTAACTCTGCATGTGTCTATGTCTCTAGTGATGGACCTAGTTCATCTTTGAGTTCCTTTGTCAATCTTCAAAACCATTCAATTTCTCGGGTCAACAAATTCCCCCTTTTTGATGATGACAAACTCTGTGCTTAGGCCTGTAACCAACTTAATCCAACATTGACACAATTTAGAGTATTAAGCATTTATCATAAAAGAACCAGGTTCATTAGGTTATAAATATCAGATGTTCAGAATAGCACATAACCATTTCCCCCATTTTGGCATCATCGAAAAGTTGCAAACTTTAGAAAGTCCCAGATATTTAAGAATTACTCATGGCCACTAGGGAAATTGCAAGTGCAATCATGGATTAATCATCAATGGTGAACCAATAATTCAAACTATAATAGAAAAAGAGACAAGAGTAAGAGCAAAAATAACAAAATTCATTGATAGTCAGCATTGTTCATCCACAATCCACAGAAAGAAATATAAACAGTTAAAACCATGAGATAAAAAACAACAAAAGTCCCTAATCTGGGTCACTGAAATACTAAGGCAGGCTGGGCTGCTAAGGTTGGGAAGGGATGAAGGCTGGTTTTTTGTCTTGGAGAATAGATATCATATCCCTAAGGATTCCCTCATTCTTCTCCTTCTCTTTAGCAAGATCAATTCTGAGAGCATCCCTCTCAGATTCAACTTCTGTTAGGCGGTTCTTTAGCCAAAGTATTTCTGCATCTTTCGCCCCACTCTCCTGCACAATTTCTCTAACTTTGCTATTCACAGGTGTCTTCCTGGATGAACCAGGTTCATTTACAGTGACATTGACAACATAGTCACAAGCCAGAAGAGTATTTACGCCAATAGATCCTTGCTTGAGGCCATCTCTGCTTTTTTCAGAGGCACCTTGTAGTGAAAAAGTACAGAGGTAAGAATGAAGCCATATGGAATGGAATGGGCTTGGGAGCCTTTTATCACTCTGTCCAGCAACTGAATAATGAAATAGGGCAAATTTATCTGCCTCCCACTATCCAGGCACTCCATCAGGACTAAATCCATGTGGTTTGTAATGGGCCTCCTCTATTATCTTGGCAGTACACACTTGTTGATAAACTCAAATACCACTTTGTGTGGGGGATTCATCTCACTCATGTAGACTTCCTTAGGTTCAATCTCCTCTTCATTGTCGTAGAATTTTCTTGTGATTTGCAGAGCAGTTGGAAGATCATCTAAGCTTGGCCATTTTTGCCTAGTGTAGTCATCATAGCCTTCAGATGGAATCCCAAGGATCTCTCATAATTCTTTGGCATCAAAAGAAATTTTTAACCGCTTCACTTGGCTAGTGACTCTCCCTTCCTTGACACAAGCATTGGGCATGAATTCAACTATCTCATTTTTTGCTAAACGTCAATCCACCTGAAGGACCATGTCCTTCCAGCCCTGCACCTTCATTTTATCCAACAATAAGACCATGCCTGCTTCTTCCAAATCTTTCAATAACCTCCCCTTTAGAATGGTGAACTTCCTAAATTTTGTCAAATTATCCTTCTCTCCATCCGAATCAGCTCCATCCTCATCACTCCAGTCATCATCTGCAGCAGTTTACACTTTCTTAGGTTTTACTGTAGACCAGGTTCTCTTGGCTACAGTTGAGAGTTCAACAGACACAGATGCAGACTTCTTGGAGGAAGTCTTGGATTTCTTTGGTTTTGGAGTCTGAATCTCAAACCTGAATTTTGTTCATCTTGATGGATCAGGTCAATCTCGTCAATCTCAACAGCCTCTACAGTCTCATCAACTTTCTCCTTTCCCTTTGCACCCTCTTTCTTTTACTCTCTTCCAAGGATTTCTGTAACTCCTCCTCACTATGCCTTAGTATGATTCTTGTGGTTCTTCCTCTTGGAAGAGGAATTTCAGAATCAGCAGAGGGAGTGGCTTTCCTGTTCTTACTTGCTCCATCTGTTCCAGAATTTCGAACCTTGGGAGTTCTTTATTCTTTGGTTTATAACTGTCACCTAACTTCTTCAGAAGATCTGCTAAGGTTTCCTTAGTAGATGAACCATGTTCATCTGTAGACTTCCCTGGATTTACTAACCCCTAAGCCACTTCTCTTGATTCTCTTCCCCCTGACTTCTTGGCTCCTTCTTCTATTACTACTGTTTCAGTACCACAGATAGACAAACTAATAGTTTCTTCCCCTGTTCCCCTCGCTTCACTCCGACCCCCCTCTCTCTCTCTTTTTCTTTCTCAATTTTATTTTTACCACCTCCTCGTCTAATCTCTGTAAACTCTACATCTATCACAGACCCAACCAAAATAAACTTGTTTTCTAACTTCTCCGCTATTTCAGACACATTCTAAGAAGTGATTTTTGGTACAGATGAAACCTGTTCAGAATCATATGATCCTTCTACTTCCTCGATAACTGATTTGAACGAGTTACTTAAATTATCTGATTTTTGAGCATGACTGGCTTGTAGTTGGGCATTCAATTTTCTGGCGAGAGAACCTGTAGCCACTATTTTTCTGGCAAGCATTTTGAACCTTCTTTTTCTGGGTTCTGGACTAGGGCTAGGTTGAGGAATAGTGGGACTGGATTGAGAGTGAGTAGGACTTGGTGGTGGAGGTGTTGAAGTAGTCGAAAAAGGAGTAACATGTGGTGGAATACCAGGTTTGTTTGATGGGTTAGACATTTTTGATTGAAGATGAAAGAAGAAGATTTTGGATTGAGAATGAGGGTAAAGGCTTTCGACGGTTCTAGAGTTGGTGAGTGATTTCAGAGGTGATGATGGGTGTTTTAAAATAAAGAAGTAATTAATATATAACGACAGCCTTTTTGAGTCAAATAAAGGTCTTATCACCTCTGCAACTGATAAGTTAGAGGTGACGGTTACTGTTTCCCTAGGTTCTAGGGAGTTTAATTTTATTGGACTCTTAGGGTTGACGGAACTGGTTCATAAGTGGGTTAAGGATATATTTTTAAAAGATCTTGATTAGGTAGAGTTCTGCTCATTATTAACCATTAATGTTTCAAAGTGTGTATAGTGGAGAACACATACCTCGCCTTTTAGATGAACCAGCACTGATGAACCAGGTTTATCATGTTAGAATCCTCTTGATCAAGCCTCAATTTTCAACAATGGAGAAAACCATATTAGTAACTAGTGAGTCATCTCAAAACATGGCAAAAGAGTATGGTATTTACAGCATGAGACTGAGTAACAATTAATCTGGTTATTTACACAAATTTCAGAATTTCTAGCCAATATATATATATATATATATATATATATATATATATATATTAGGTGACCTTAATCATCTCTAATTCTAACCCGTTCCTTTCAAAATGCTCTCTTCTTAGTGCTTTTGTAAAGATGTCAGCAATTTGTTTATCAGTAGCACAAAATTCAATGGAGATCAATCCCTTCTCATAATTATCCCTTAAAAAATGATGTCTTACATCTATGTGTTTTGTCATTTTATGACGAACGGGGTTCTTTGTCATACTTATAGAACTAGTGTTATCAAAAAAGATAGGGATGCATCCAACATCGATTCCAAAATCTATCAATTATTGTTTAATCCACAGTAGTTGAGCACAACATGAGGCTGCAGCCACATACTCAGCTTCAACAGTAGATAGTGGCACATAATTTTATTTTTTTAGTGGCCCAAGACACGAGACATGAGCCCAGAAAATGTGCCATACTTGAGGTGCTCTTTCTATCCACTAGAAAACTTGGATAGTCAGCATAAGCATATCCCACAAGATTGAAGTTACTACCTTTTGAATACCAAAGACAGAGATCAGTGGTGCCTTTTAGGTATCTCAAGATTCTCTTCACAATAGTTAAGTGGGATTCCTTTGGATTAGCCTGAAATCTTGCACAAAGTCCTACTCTGAAAACAATGTCTGGTCTACTTGCAATAAGATACAACAGTGAGGATCTGTGTATCCATTTGGATATGGATATTCAAGCACGGTATAAGCCTCTAAAGTTTGATATCTTTGATGGGGCAGGTGATCTCCATGTGCTTTTAAGGGCATAGTGTGACAACTTAGTTGAAGTGGGGGGGGGGGGGGGGGGGAACGAGAAGCTAAGAATGAAGTTATTTATAAGGAGCCTAATGGGAGAAGCACTCACCTTGTAAACTCAACAAGATCTGTGAAACTGGAGAACTTGGCAATATAGTAGAGGACTTCATGAATCGCTTTCGATTCAACACAGAGATCACTCCCGATAGGTTCGCATTGGTGAACCTGCAGAATAAGCCATCCGATTCATTCCATGAATATGCACGTCGGTAGATGTAAGAGGCCGCCAGGGGGCAACCTCCGTTGGATGACAGTGAATTAACCAAGTATTTCATCAGAGCCCATGAAGGGATATACATCGAATAAATGATGGGAATGATGGGACAGAAATTCCCCGATGATGTTCTAAACGTCAATACCACACGGGGTGGGGGAGGGGGGGGGGGAAGGGGTGATTTTTGTGGTGCCTAATTTTCGCGTGCACTAGTTATAGAAGGACCAAGTTCTTCTATGTGTTCTAACCTCTACTGTTTGCGGAATAATAAATACATAAAATAAAGAACACATAGATTTTTACGTGGAAAACACCCTGCTCAAAAAGTGAAAAACCACGACCTACTTCTCAGTATGATTTTCCCAAACTCTTTACTAAATCAATGAGCCAAACAACATTTAGAAAAACTCTTTTGTAAACCTAGTATTACCTATACTCCCTTTGTGGAAAACTAGCCTCTAGCTATTTGCGACAAACTTCAAGTTAGCTATAACTTGAAACACATATTACCTATTACAGACGCTTCGAGATAAAGCTAAAAAGGTACAAGTTGAAATCACCTACTACAAGTAAACTAGACTAAAAGATAACAGTTGAAACTGGTTCTTCTAGCTGGTTCAAGTAGCTTCAGAGTCGCACACCTAAATCTCACACGAACTGCTTGCATAATTGCCTTGCTAATTTTGTGTGTAATTCTTGCTTAACTTTTCCTTTTGTGCGTACCTGTAAAATAAGAACAATCTGCAATATATAAGATTAGAAGACGAGAGATTTACTAGAGTTCTAATGCTACTCTTCCTTGGTGGAAGAGTTCTAGTTAATCTCAACTCCTCGAATCCTTCCTTATCTTTGATTCTGTTCTTAATGAATAAGGAGTCCTTCTCCTTATCATTTTGTAGTCTTTTCGATAAGGAGATATCTCTTATTTCCAGATTTCGTTTGTCTCCTGCATGTGCACCTCACATGCCTTAAGTCTACATGTGTCTATGTCTCCAGTGATGGACTTAGTTTATCTTTGAGTTCCTTTGTCAATCTTCAAAACCATTCAATTTCTTGGGCCAACAAATTCCCCCTTTTTGATGATGACAAACTCTGTGCTTAGGCCTGTAACCAACTTAATACAATATTGACACATTTTAGAGTATTAAGCATTTATCATAAAAGAACCAGGTTCATTAGGTTATAAATATCACATATTTAGAGTAGCACATAACCATTTCCCCCCTTGTTGGCATCATCAAAAAACAGATATTTAAGAATTACTTATGGCCACTGGGGAAACTACAAGTGCAATCATGGATTAATCATCAATAGTGAACCAATAATTCAAACTATCAAAGAAAAATAGACAAGAGTAAGAGCAAAAACAACAGAATTCATTGATAGACAACATTGTTCATCCACAATCCAAAGAAAGAAGTAGATACAATTAAAACGATGAGCAAAAAAACAACAAAAATCCCTAATCTGGGTCTCAAAAATACTAAGGCAGGCTAGGCTACTAAGGTTGGGAAGGGCTGGAGGCTTGGTTTTTGGATTGGGGAGGAGATAGAATATCCCTAAGGATTCCCTCATTCTTCTCCTTCTCTTTAGCAAGCTCAGTTCTGAGAGCATCCCACTCAGATTCAACTTCTGCCAGACGGTTCTTTAGCCGAAGTATTTCTGCATCCTTCGCCCCACTCTCCTGCAAAATTTCTCTAACTTTGCTATTCACAGGTGTCTTCATAGATGAACCAGGTTCATTTACAGTGACATTGACAGCAGAGTCACAAGCCAGAAGAGTATTTATGCCAAATTGATCCTTGCTTGAGTCTATCTTTGCTTTCTTCATAGGCACCTTGTAGTGAACAATTACAGAGGTAAGAATGAATCCATATGGAATGGCATGGGCTTTGGAGCCATTTATCACTCTGTCCAGCAGCTGAATGATGAAATAGGGCCAATTTATCTGCCTCCCACTATCCAGGCACTCCATCAGGACTAAATCCATGTAGTTTGCAATGTGTCTCCTCTCCTGTCTTGGCAGTACACACTTGTTGATAAACTCAAATACCACTTTGTGTGGGGGCTTCATCTCACTCTTGTAGACTGCCTTAGGTTCAACCTCTTCTTCATTGTCGCATAATTTTCTTGTGATTTGCAGAGCAGTTGGAAGATTATCTATGCTTGGCCATTTTTGTCTAGTGTAGTCATCATAGCCTTCAGATGGAATGCCAAGGATCTCTCCTAATTCTTTGGCATCAAAAGAAATTTCTATCCCTTTCACTTGGCTAGTGACTCTCCTATCCTTGACACCGGTATTAGCCATGAATTCAACTATCTCATTTCTGGCCAAACGTCCATCCAAATGAAGGACCATGTCCTTCCAGCCCTACACCTCTAGCTTATCCAACAATAAGACCATGCCTGCTTCTTCCAAATCTTCCAATAACCTCCCCTTCAGAATGGTGCGCTTACCAAATTTTTTCAAATTATCCTTCTCTCCAGCCGAATAAGCTCCATCCTCATCACTCCAGTCATCATCTTTAGCAGTTTGCACTTTCTTAGGTTTTACTGTAGACCAGGTTCCCTTGGCTACAGTTGAGGGTTCAGCAGACACAGGTGCAGACTTCTTGGAGGAAGTCTTGGTTTTCTTTGGTTTTGGAGTCTGAATCTCAACCCCTGCCAAAAACGAGTCACTTGGATTATCTGATTCTTGAGCCTGGCTGGCTTGTAGTTTGGCATTCAATTTTCTGGCGAGAGAACCTGTAGCCACTGTTTTTCTGGCAATCATTTTAACCCTTCTTTTTTTGGGTTCTAGACTAGGGCTAGGTTGAGGAATAGTGGGACTGGATTGAGAATGAGTAGGACTTGGTGGTGGAGGTGTTGAAGGAGTCGAAGATGGATTAACAGGTGTTCGAAGGGTTAGACATTTTTGATTGAAGATGGAAGAAGAAGATTTTGGATTGAGAATAAGGGTAAGGAAGATGAAAGGGTTTAGACGGTTGTAGAGTTGGTGAGTGATTTCAGAGGTGATGCGGTGTTTTAAAAGAAAGAAGTAATTAATATATAACGGCATCCTTTTTGAGTCAAATAGAGGTCTTATCACCTCTGCAACTGATCAGTTAGAGGTGACAGTTACTGCTTCCCTAGGTTCTAGGCGGTTTAATTTTATTAGACTCTTAGGGTAGATGGATTTAGTTCATAAGTGGGATAAGGATCGATTTTGAAAATATCTTGATTAGGTAGAAATCTGCTCATGATTAACTATTAATATTTTAAAGTGTGTATAGTGGAGAACACATACCTCGCCTTTCAGATGAACCAATACTGATGAACCAGGTTCATCATGTCAGAATCCTCTTGATCAAGCCTCAATTTTCAACAATAGAGAAAACCACATTAGTAACTAGTGAGTCATCTCAAAACATGGCAAAAATTACGGTATTTACAGCATGAGACTGAGTAATAATTAATCTGATTATTTACACAAATTTCAGAATTTCTAGCCTATATTATATATATATATATGTATATATATATAAATATTATTTTTTATTTTTTTGTTTTTTGTTTTTCATGTACATTCTTAACTAGTTCAATTAGGTGATCTTAATCATCCCTAATTCTAACCTGTTCCTCTCAAAATGCTCTCTGCTTAGTGCTTTTGTAAAGATGTTAGCAATCTTTTTATCTGTGGCACAAAATTGAATAGAGATCAATCCCTTCTCATAATTATCCCTTAAAAAATGATGTCTAACATCTATGTGCTTTGTCCTTTTATGATGAACGGGGTTCTTTGTCATACTTATAGCACTGGTGTTATCTCAAAAGATAGGGATGCATCCAACATCAATTCCAAAATCTATCAATTGCTGTTTAATCCACAGTAGTTGAGCACAATATGAGGCTGCAACCACATACTCAGCCTCAACAGTCGATAGAGCCACATAGTTTTGTTTTTAGTGGCCCAAATGTAAAGACCCGTAATATTTCAAGTCAAAAAAAAAAATGCCCAAATAGGTCCCCCTGTTGTTATAACTGTAGAAATTCTTAAAACAGATCCTTGTGAAGTAAAAAGTACCCCGGGACTTAAAGGATAAAATTTTCCAGATTTGCGCAGGTCTGCGGTCCACTATGCGATCGCAGATCAGGTATGCGGACCGCATAGTGGTCGCATACCTGGACAGTTTGCTGTCCCTTTTTTAGGACAACTATGCGGCCTAGAATGCGATCGCATTTCTCGAATGCGGCCCGCATAGTTGTTGAATTATTGCACCTTGACTTTTGCGGAGGGAGTTATGCGATGCACTATGCGATCGCATAACAGGTATGCGGACTGCATAGTGGTCGCATATCTGAGCAGTTTGATTTTCTTTTTGGCCCATTTGACGGCCATTTATGTGACAGGAATGCAGATCACATAGCAGGAATGCGATCGCATTCTTGACCACATTTCTGTTGCGGGACTGTTAAAAATTCTAATTTATACCTGACCCCCAGTTCATTAAAACACTTACCCTCTTCTATTTAAAGATTTTCTGAACAAAATAGAGAGAGGGAAGAGAGATTTCTAGAGAGAGAAAGTCCCAACTTCATCAAAGTGATCCTCCTTCATCATTCAAGCTTGGAACTAATCAAGTAGGACACCATTTTCTTCACCATAAGAGGTAAGCTTCTACCCTATCAACCTTAATTTCCAGATTTTTAAAAAAATGAAACATGGTTAGGTGAGTTCATGAAGATGGGGGTAGGAATTTTGCATGCATGTAACCTACTAGTCATATTCTAGTAAAGGGAAACGGGTTTGGGTGATTATTCAAAATCTAAGGGGGTCACATAACGTTCGATAAAATGCCTAAATGAGTTCGAGTTATGTTTATGGTTCCTAATTCTAGGTGAAATATGTCACATTGTGGAATAGATTGACGGTGCTAGACGGTCCGGTGATTTGTGATAAAAAAATTAAAGGGGAAATTCCAACTCGAGGTATGTATGGCTAACTTTAATCCTTGTAGAGTCATCTTGTTGGTGTCCGAGCACTCGGTATGAAATTCTTGCTTGAGCATATGTGAATTAATTGCCCTGCTGTGTCGAGGTGTAAGACTTCATTCTTTGAATTTCTTAGTCAATTACCATGTTAGATGAGCTTGCGAAAAGGTGATTCTTTGTGCTTATTCTATCATGTGCAAAGCTCCTTAAATGTTGAATACATCAGTATGAGAGGATGTGCCACAAAATGAAAGAAATGATAATGAAATAAAGTGCAGAATGTATCTAAGTACTAAATGTTGTGTAGTAAATAATGGAAAGGAAACGGGGATAAACTAATTGAGCTATGTGTTGACCGTATATGACTCACTGTTTGATAAAGATTTCTGTGGCCTTGATTTCACATGGTTACTTAGTTGTTACGAATGAATATCCTTGACGATGAGAGTCTTTGTGATTGAATTGTTGGTTGATATTGCTATTAATTATATTGTTGAACGTATCAAAGTGCTAAAGGCTGTGTAGCAAATGATGAAAGTAAATACAGGCTCATTTTATTGAGTTAAATGGTTGTGGCAACACCATATGTGAATTACTGATTGGTAAAGATCATTGTGCCTTGATTTCACATAGTTATTGGTTAATATGAACTTATGTTCTTCATGATGAAGATCCTTGTGATATAATTGTTGGTGGTTGTTGCTGTGAAATGTGATTGTGAGGTGGGATCAGGTTGCACGCCGCAACAAAATTGTAAAGTGGGATCAGGTTGCACGCCGGAACAGAATTGTAAGGTGGGATCGGGTTGCACGCCGCAACAAAAGTAATAAGGGTGTAATGTGATTGTGAAATGGGATCGGGTTGCACGCCGCAACAGAAGAAATAAGGATGGAATATGATTATAAGGTGAGATCGGTTGCGCGCCGCAATAAGGGAAAAAATTGAAATAAGAAACTGTGGAAACCTCATTTGCGATTCTCTGTATCTCTGTGCGAATATTTGTTTGGGTTTCTTTAACTGCCTCATATATATGTATTGCTTGATTTTACATAGTGTAAAGTTTGTTTACACATACTAGAACTATTCAATGGTACTAACGTCCCTTTTGCCGGGGGTGCTACATCTTTTATATGGATGTAGGTGGTTCTATAGCAGGTAGCTCGGTTCGCCGTTAGTGGTGCCTTCTCTTCATCTCTCTAGAAGTTCTGGTGAGCCCCATTTCCTCTCGGGGCCGTGTGTAGTCTATATCATCTCATTTTGTATATTTTATGTGTTTTAAGGTATAGCCGGAGCCTTGTTGCCGGCAAGCATTGTGTAAACCCTTAGCACTCTTAGAGGCTCCGTAGACATGATGTGGCTCCGTAGACATGATGTGGGTTGTATATATATATATATATATATATATATATATATATATATATATATATATATATATATATATATATATTTTGGGTAGTAGTTGTAATTATTCGTAATCTTGGTTCCGTGTCGAAAATGCTGTGCTTAGTTTGTATATGTTGGTATTATCAAATGTTGAAGCTTTAAAAGAGGAAAAATGGAAATCTGGTTGTAAATTCATTATAAATTGTATAGTGTGCACGGGGTAATGCGTTGGGTAGGAAAGGTAATCCAGGTCCGCTTGACCGGAATCATTCGGTTAGGTGCCGATCTCGTCCCTCGATTTTGGGCGTGACACCAAGACACGAGACATGAGCCTAGAAAATGTGCCATACCTGAGGTGCTCTTTCTATCCACTTGAAACCTGCATAGTCAGCATCGGCATATCCCACAAGATTGAAGTTACTACCTTTTGGATACCAAAGACAGAGATCAGTGGTGCCTTTTAGGTATCTCAAGATTCTCTTCACAGCAGTTAAGTGGGATTCCTTTGGATTAGCCTGAAATCTTGCACAAAGTCCTACGCTGAAAATAATGCCAGGTCTACTGGCAGTAAGATACAACAGTGAACCAATCATTCCCCTATACAACTTTTGATCAACAGATGAACCAGGTTCATCTGCATCCAATTTGTGGTTGTTGCTATATGAGTATCAATTTCTTTAGAATCTTCCATTTTAAACCTCTTAAGCAACCCTTTAACATACTTTTGCTGATGGATCATAGTTCCATTTGAATTTTCTTTAATTTGTAAGCCTAAAAAGAAATTTGTCTCACCCATCATACTCATTTCAAATTCACTCCCCATTAATTTAGCAAATTCTTTACTTAGCTTATCAGTAGTTGCTCCAAAGATTATGTCATCTACATATATCTGAACTACCAAGAGATCCTTGCCTTTTTCCTTCAAGAATAAAGTACTATCAATTTTACCTCTCTTGTAGTCATGCTCAAGCAGGACTTTTGATAATCTCTCCTACCATGCTCTGAGAGCTTGCTTGAGTCCATACAGTGCTTTGTCAAGTTTGTACACATGATCTGAATTCTCCTTGTTCTCAAACCCTGGAGGTTGCTTGACAAACACTTCTTCCTTGAGATAGCCATTTAGGAAGGCACTTTTGACATCCATCTGATGAAGAGTGAATCCCATGTAAGCAACAAAGGCTATGAGGAGTCTTATTGCTTCCAATCTTTCCACTGGAGAAAAAGTCTCATCATAGTCTATGCCTTCCTCCTAACTATATCCTTGTACAACCAATCTTGCCTTGTTTCTTGTCACTGTACCATCTTCATCAAGTTTGTTTCTGAAGACCCACTTTCTGCCAATTACTGATCTATCCAGGGGTCTTGGTACCAAATGCCAAACCTGACTTCTTTCAAATTGGTTGAGCTCATCTTGCATTGTATTTACCCAATCCGCATCCTGCAAAGCCTCAACAACATTTTTTGGTTCAATCAGAGATAGAAAGGCATCAAAATCACAAAGATTTTTCAAAGAAGATCTGTTTTTGATTCCATAGGTTTGATAAGTGATAATGTTCTCAATAGGGTGAGAACTTTGATATCTATAAGGTTTCACAACCAACTGGTTACTCCTTGAAGTTCCTTCAATGCCTTGTTGTTGTGGAACAGGATCAGGTACAAGTTTGGATGAGGTTTGAAAATTAGTTTGTTGTTCAATTCCCCCTATCATGTTTCCAGGGTGGGATGAACCTGTTCCATCACCTGTTCCTTCCTCCAGTGTTTCTCCAATTTGGACTGAGTTTCTGACCATCCCAATTTCTTCATCCTCTTGTTATTGTCTCTCAGAAATAATGTTAGTTTCATCGAAAACTACATGCACACTTTCTTCAACACACATAGTTCTTTTGTAATAAACTTTATAAGCCTTACTATGTGAAGAATGTCCCAAGAATACTCTCTCATCACTTCTGGGATCAAACTTACCTAGGAAGTCTTTACCATTGTTGTGCACAAAGCACTTTCAACCAAAAGCCCTAAGGTGGGATATATTTGGCTTTCTCCCTTTAACTAACTCATAGGGAGTCTTCTATACAAGTGGTCTAGTCATGCACCTATTTATGATATAGCATGCAGTATTTATCCAGAAGCTATGGGGTAGTTTAATAGAAAGAAGCATAGTCCTAGCCATATCTTCAAGTGTCCTATTCTTTCTTTTATCCACTTCCTTTTTTTTGTGGAGTTCTAGGTGCAGAAAAGTTGTGATCTATGCCATTCTCATTAAAAAAAATCAGCAAATTTAGCATTTTTAAATTCAGTGCCATGATCAGACCTAATTGATGCAAGTTTATTTCCTAATATTTTTTGAATTTTTCTAACAAAAGAAGTAAACATGTCAAATGATTCATCTTTAGATCTTAGAAAAAATGTCTAGGTAAATCTAGAATAGTCACCAACAAGCACCATCACATATCTCTTACCACCCCTGCTTAATGTTCTCATAGGACCGCAAAGATCCATATGGACCAGTTCCATCGTTCTGGTGGTACTTACTACTTTCTTGCTTTTGAAAGAGGATCTTACCTGCTTCCCCCTTTCTCAGGCCTCACAAACTTTGTCTTCCTTGAACTTAACGTTAGGAAGACCCATCACTAAGTTCTTGGAGACTAGTTTGTTAAGTTGACTCAGACTTGCATGTCCAAGTCTCTTATGACAAAGGAGGGGATCACTGTCCAGCACACTTAAGCATGTTAATTCATTTTCTGAAAGTGTGCACAAATCTATGATGTATATATTGTTCACTCTTTTTTCCTGCAAAACAATCTTGCCAGTGATAAGATTTATTACAAAACATTTTGTAGAAGTGAATGCTACCAAGTTACCTCTGTCACAAAGTTGTGACACACTGATTAGGCTATATTTCAAGCCTTCTATCAGGTAGACATTCTCAATGGAACGTGTGTCATCGTTACCTACCTTACCAACCCCAATGATTTCACCTTTCTTTCCATTTCCAAAGGAGACATTTCCTCCTTTGAGGTACTCAAGTGAAAGGAACTGGTTCTTACCGCCAGTCATGTGTTTTGAGCAGCCACTATCAATGTACCATATTTAGATACTTCCTTTCATTTGAATCTGCAAATGAAATCAGAGGTTAGTTTTAGGAACCCAAACTAGTTTGGGTCCCTTTCTATAAGCAAAATGATGAATTAAATTTCTTTTAGCCCAATTTGGTAACCAGTTCTTCCCTCGAACAAAACTTTTATTCTTTTGACTGGCCTGCTCTTTTGCATTGCATTCACTTTTGTAGTGACCAGTCTTACCACAATGGGTACAAATTTTGTTCTCAGGAAGGGTGAGGTACTTGCTTTTAGGATCCCATTTAGGCAGCTGACTTCCAAAGCCAAATCCTCTCCTATTGCTACTATGATGTTCGTGTAGCCATGTCAAAGCATTGGAGGATCTGTTCCATTTACAAGTTCTGTCTAGTTCATGCTTGACCTTACCAAGTTCCTCCTTCAACATTCTTATTTGTTCATCCTTCCTATACAACTCATCTTTTAGTTTACCCACAATTTATTCTAAGGTGAATTGAGAGTTGTCAGCTATCTTCTTACTAGTTCCTAGTTTTAGTTTTAGATTTTCAGATTTTAACTCTAGGACATTTGTCTCAAGTGGATGAACCTGGTTCTATAGAGCAGTGTTTTCACTCATAGTCTCACTGACTCTGAGTTCCAGGTTTTTACACTTTGCTTTTAAAACTACACAGTCCTTAGACAGCTGTTCCTTTTCCTTATTAATTACTTCATATTCATCAATAAAGTCTAGCAATAATTCAAAGAGTTTTTCTTTGGACAACAACTTAATCTTGTATTTGAGATGAAAGATACTTCCCTTAGATTCCTCATCTGATTCACCAATTGCCATAAGTGATTTTTCATCTTCATCTTCATCATCTGACTCCTCATCTGAACTTTCTCCCCAAGCAGCGACCATAGCCTTTGGTGATACTTTGTTTTTCTTGGGATGAACCTTTTCCTTCTTTCGGTTCCTTCATTCAGACCTTTCCTTTTTCCATTCAACTTCCCACAGAGGGCAGTTCTTGATGTGATGATCCGTCTTCCCACATTTGTAGCAGCCCTCATTCGTCGATTTTTCTGGCACCCTTGCCTTGTTGTAGTTTCCACCTCTTGAGGAGCCCTTTCCTCTCATAATATATTTCCTGAAATCCTTGGTGATCATAGCCATTTCATCTTCTTCCAGATCTGCTCCTTCAGTGATTCTCAGTGCCAGACTCCTTTCCTTCTTGGGAGCATCCATATTCATTGTCTGCCTTCTAAGTTCATAGGAAATAATATTTCCAATTAGCTCATCCAGTTTGAGAGTTGCAATATTCTTGGATTCTTGAATTGCAGTGATCTTGCTCTCCCAAGAGACTGGCAGAACCCTTGTCAAAATCTTCCCAACCTTGTCTTCCTCAAGAAAAGTCCTTCCAAGAGATTTCAATTCATTTAAATGTAGTGAACCTAGTGTACATCTCTTGAATGGTCTCTCCTTCCTTCATAGAGAAATTCTCATATTAAGAATGTAATAGAGTACATCTCGATCTCTTCACTCAAGCAGTTCCTTCATGAGCCACTTGCAAAGTGTCCCAAATTTTCATGGTAGTGGTACAACTTGGAATTCTGTTGTACTCATCTGGACCAAGTCCACACACAAGCCACTTCTTGGCCTTAGAATTGTTCTCCCACTTTCTCAAATCTTCAGCAGTGCAGTCAGCTCTTGTCTTTGGCACATCTACTCCTTCAGCATTTGTCTTGATGGTGGCCAAAGGACCATCAGTAACAATATCCCATAGTTCGTAGTCTTCTCCAATTATATGGTCTCTCATCATGTTCTTCCACCAAGAGTAGTACTTGCCATTGAAGAGTGGAGGCCTAGAAGTTGATTGTCCTTCCCACTCCGCAAGTGGTGAACTCATCTTGATCTTTTCCTAAGGTGTTAGCCTCTTCAACGATAACCCGCTCTGATACCAATTGATGTTCTGAACGTCAACACTAGACAAGAAGGCCGGTGATTTGTGTGGTGTCTATTTTTTACGTGCACTAGTTATAGAAGGACCAGGTTCTTCTATGTGTTCCAACCTCTACTGTTTGCAGAATAATAAATATATAAAATAAAGAACACAGATATTTTACGTAAAAAACGCCTGGCTCAAAAGGTGAAAAACCACGACCTATTTCCCAGTGGGATTTTCCCAAACTCTTTACTAAATGAACGAGCCAAACAACATTTGCAAAAACTCTTTTGTAAACCTAGGATTACCTATAATCCCTTTGTGGAAAACTAGCCTCTAGCTATTTGCGACAAACTTCAAGTTAGCTATAACTTGAAACACACCGTACCTATTACAGACGCTTCTAGATAAAGCTAAAAAGGTACAGGTTGAAATCACCTACTACAAGTAAACTAGACTAAAAGACAACAGTTAGAACTGGTTCTTCTAGCTTGTTCAAGTAGCTTCAGATTCGCACACTTAAATCTCACACGAACTGCTTGCAAAATTGCCTTGCTAATTTTGTGCGTAATTCTTGCTTAAATTCTGCTTTTGTGCGTACCTGTACAATAAGAACAATCTGCAATATACAGGATTAGTAGACGAGAGATTTACTAGAGTTCTAATGCTACTCTTCCTTGGTGGAAGAGTTCTAGTTAATCTCAACTCCTCGAATCCTTCCTTATCTTTGATTTTGTTCTTACTGAATAAGGAGTCCTTCTCCTTATCATTTTGCAATCTTTTTGATAAGGAGATATCTCTTATTTCCTAGATTTCCTTTATCTCCTGCATGTGCCTCACGTGCCTTAAGTATGCATGTGTCTATGTCTCCAGTGATGGACCTGGTTCATCTTTGAGTTCCTTTGTCAATCTTCAAAACCATTCAATTTCTTGGGCCAACACCCGAGCTAGTCAAGATGAGATTCCTTAGAAGAGGGTATAAAATCAGATAAAGTACAATCCATGGCGGTACTGTAAGCGACCAGCAAGGCAATTTAATCCGGGTCAATTAGTAGTAGAAAGAAGAAGAAAGAGGAGGTCTCAGCAGTTGTCCCTTACTATCAACCCAACGCACATCACAGAAACACCTCATATTCCCTAAACAACTATTCACCACCATCTACCTATGCTCTAATCTATAACACCCAGCTATATTATCACCCTCAACCAGAATATAATCATCCTTGAACCCACAACAACCCAAACCGTCAACGACCATATGCTCTTGTCCAATCCACTACCCACCAAAACTGACCCGCTTATGCATCACGCCCTAGTCCCAATTTGGAAGAGAGGGGTTTAAGAAATTATACCCCGATTAATGGGACTCTGGCCCAATTTTTGAGAGATTGAGAAGAGTAGGATTGATACATATAGTTGAAGTAAGGGTTCTTGAGTATCCCTCGAAGTATTTTGATGCAACTAAAAGATGCGTGTACCAGTCCAACGTGCATGGGCTTGATATTGAAAAATATTTAAGCTAAAAAATGAGATTAAAAACAGAGATCAAGAGCGGAGCCATTCAGTGCACTCCGACATCACCCAATGTGGATCCAAGCCCGCTGTCAAATCACTGAAACCAGGTAGTCAACATGATCACATTGGACAAAAATATGATCTAAAGGGAACGATTGTCACAATAGGAAATATCGAAGTCTCCAGGATCCTACCTAAAAGGGCTCTAATGATTACTGTACAAGTGAGACCTTCGGTGTCAGTTCAGACTTATCAGTGATAACCTGCCGTTGCTACAGGGGACGAAGAGAGTCGGGATTAAAAAACTATCCCATGGACGTACTAGTAGAAAGGGAAGGCCAAGATAATAGGCTTTGCCGCAGCCCATGGTATGACTAGTTTTGGGATATGCTACGCTCCTGATACAAATCAAGGGAACTTGAGAAGAGAGAAAATTCAAAGAAGGAACATAACAGACCCAGAAGTCGTCGAGTTTTGGAAGAGAATGTCGACCAAAAGTACTTCGTGGAGGAGCAACTAAAGAAAACTATAGCACATATATCATCCATGGACTTGTTGATGAGCTGCGACAGTCATGAGGATGACCTATTGAAAGTACTAAGCGGCGCAAGCGTATCAAGAAACACAACCAGTGACGCACTGGCCGCAACTATTAGCAAAATGGTCGATGTAAATACGATCACTTTCAGAAGAGACAAACTTCCCGTCGAAGGCGTAAGTCACAAAAAAGCCCTTCATATCACTGTCAAATGTTGGGACAAAGTGGTGTCCCAACTGCTGGTCGATATAGGGTCATGACTCAACAATTACAAAAGAAAATAGGGAGAGAGACCGAAGACTACGTGGGTTGCCTACGTATCCCTCCGTGGGAAGTTATGTTGAACATAGTTCTGTTACAACAAAAACCTAACTCTATTTGTCTTCAAACATAACATCTCTTGATTGCGTCTGAGTTGATGGGCTTCGTGTTGATTCTTCCATCCATTTCTTCCAGGATTAGAGCTCCACCTGAAAATACTCGGTGAACCACGTAAGGACCTTGCCAATTTGGTGCAAACTTTTCTTTGGCTTCCTCTTGATGGGGAAAGATTTTCTTTAGGACAAACTGCCTGGTGCGAACTGACAAGGATTTCTCTCTTGTTAAATGCGCTGGCCATCCTGTTGTGATATACCTGACAATGGCATACCTCATCCATTCTTTTCTCGTCGATGAGCATGAGTTGCTCTTGTCTGATCCGTATCCACTCTGCGTCGTCCAACTTGGCCTCTTGAATGACCCTTAATGATGATATTGTTGATTCCCAGTTTTCCCCTCCTATTTTCTTAATAAGTATATATACTTTCAAAATGTTATTTTTGCATCATTAATTAATTTACAATATTTAAATAAGTATTTTCTATAATTTTCCATAATTTTTAGAGCTTTAAAATTGATTTCTTTACATTTCAACTACTTGACTATTTACTAATTACCCTTTCAAATTATTTTCTGATGACTTAATCATCCAAATTTATTATTTACATCGACATACATGTTTTAAAAATATTTTACTTCATTTCATATAATTATATTTTTGAGCTATTTGCATAATTTTGTAATAATAGCCTGTATTTTACAATAAATTGCATTTGTCATTTTATTTAAAGTCAAAATAATTTTTTACATTTTTAAAATCTTCAACTATTTTTTTAAAGTATTGAATTGCATAAATAGCATTTTTATATTTTATTGAACTATTTTATTAAAATTATTTTCCCTTAATTCCCTACTTTAAAATTTGACCGAACTCTGCCTTATTTTTCTGACCAATTAAGGTCCAAGCTGACATGCGCATTCTAATTGACCCCCCAGAAGCCCAAAACCAAATGAACTAATAGGTCTGCCCCATCAGCGACCCGCTTTACCCCACCCAAGCACCACTAATCTCGGACGTTGATCTCAAATGATCAACGATCCATAATAAATCCCCACCTTTCATTATATCCCCTCACCCAAACCCTAATCCCATTTTCCCACTTCATCCGCCTTTAAATCCTCTCTATTCCGTCTGTCTCTGAGAAACCCTAGTAGTCGCCTTCTGATTTCTTTTCAATTCCAACCTAACAATGGAATCTCCTCTTGATTCACCTTCCTTATTTGTCTTACCGCATCAGTATCTGTGTGACAATGGTGTTACTTAGTACTTTTCTAAACTTGGAAAGTACTATCTCTCATAATCGGGTCCGTTTAACTCAATCTTGTATATTTGAAAAAAATCTCGTCCATATATACGAAGAATAACTTGATTCTTCACACCAAATGGCCGATTTTGAGTTTTACACCCTAACTAAGGTTTGGAGTTTGATTTATTTCCTTTTCAGTTACTCTACTAGTTTTCATACGAGATGTTACTCCTTTTGTTCATGTTTAATTGATTTCTTTCCTTGTGTATCCACCTGATTTTACCATTATATAAACCCTCCCCAAATTCCCTTTGAATGGACTCTAATCACTAAGAACTACTGTTAATCTCTCACTTTCACCTTTTATGTTATTTCTGCTCTCTCTTGATTGTGGCCGGCTGAAAGCCAAGGCCACCAGAATCTTCTCTGTTAACCTCCCTAGTGCAAGCACTGCTCATGTCTCACCAAAGCTCCTGTGAACTCTGAAGCGCTAGGATTTAGGGGTTCACACTGTTGTCTTTTTTCTGCCGTCACTATTGAGATTCTAAGTTACTCACTCTTTTGCTTGTTTATCTTCGAAACTGGTTATCATTCTTGACCCTTATAGCCTTAATAATAACTCCTTTACTTGTTCATGTGTGTGTATTCTATATGGCAACACTGTTTGAACTTTTAAACAAGCATGCCTTAAGCTTCTTTGTTATTTGTGAACTTTCAACATTGAACTGTTGTGTGCTTTCTGTAATTCTATTGTCTCAATGATGTTTTACAGTTTATGTTCTCTAGTATCGAATTGGATAGATTTCAACATGTGTATTAGACCTTCACTATGAGTATTTGATTCAAGTAGTTTGTCGCCTTCTTAAGTTTTTCCTGATTGGTCATGCTCAAGTTAGCCTCAATGTCGTGTCTTTTTCTTTTTATGAGTTCACATTCATGCCTTGGATTTCTGGAATCTTTTTGTATAAATTTCTTGCTCAGAATCTGCTTTAGTGAATCTCTTCCTACTGAGTCCTTTAGGTGTAATCTATTACTTCCTGCAAACTGATCCTTGACTCTCCCATGTTATAGCATTGTCTTAATATATAGCCAAGCATGTTTGTTTGCGATTAGTGACTGATGATTGTGTTCCTTAACCTGTCAGTCCTGCACTCTTAGAATTTCTTCTAGGATAAATACAAAAATGTAGTTTTCTCTCATATGGGATCGACCCACATGAATCCTAATGTTTGCTTGTCCTGTTAGTCTATAATTGACATGTTCTATTACATACTATGAGTTCTTTGGAATAATGTGGTGTAGCTAATGTCCATCATGTTAAGTTTCATGATCAACTAAATGAGATGCTTGCCAAATTGTGCCCACTAGCATGTTGTTATGATGTTTGCCACACATTCTCATTAGGTTCTCTTGTTAAAAGCTTCCTATAAAGACTGTACTCAACCTGTTTCTTGTTCATGATTATGCTAGACTATTATCTAAAGGTCTTTAGGTTGTTTCTGGATCATGCTTTACCTGGAAACTCTTTGAAATGGTTTGTTGTCCTATGATGATCAACCTTGTCACTATCAAACTCTGTTTCTGGAATTACAAAGCATAAGCTTGCCTCATATATGTCTTGTGTGCCTCTCCATTTAGCATGATCCTATTTATATGTCTTGGTTAGAGCTGTTGATGGTTATAGCTATGAGAGCTAAGTGTTTAAGTTGTTTTATGAGTATTGTATCACCTGCATGGCCAAATTTAGCATCCATTTGGGTAAGTAAGTTATTAATTGGACTTTGAAATGGGCCATGTGTGTTGTTTGTCCTAGGAACTGGATTCAGGCACACTATATTTGTCTTGTGAGCCTGTGGTTCGGGTCTACTGTTTGTCCGGAGAGTAAGACTATTGAAGGCCTAAGATATCCCCGGGTTACTTTTGTATTGGGTTGTAATTGCTTAATTGGGCTTGTATTCGTTTTAGCCTGTATTTTTCATTTTTTAAAGTCTCTATTAATTTATTCTTGGGCCAGTAATAATTTGTAAACAAACAATTGGGATGCTAGTGAAATTGGGGAAACAGTATATTCTAATGCTTGCATAAAAGGGTAGAAAACATACGTAGAGAGTCTATGTGATCTATTTGATATTTTGTTCAGCATGCTTTATATGTTATTTAGTCTAATGTGTTGGACACCAATAGATAGTCTGCTTATAGGAATCACGCACACACTTCACTTGTCAAAATATGTTACACTTGTTTCCATCCAACGCTCTTAGATAGCTTGCCTATAGGATACAATGATTCAATACATTTGCTTACCTAGATACCATGATTATAGGTTCCTAACTAATTAATCAACTGCTTCTATTATTCTTCTTTATACTGCCTAATTTAGATGGCATGCCTATGGGGATAAAGTGCTTAAAATCAAGACTAATTATCAATCAATAGAAAACCTTCCCAGAGGAAGACGACTTCACTTCTTATTTACACAAACGATTATATATCATGTTTATAGGACTTGCAACACTCTAATTTTCTTATACGTTAGCCCAGAAATTATAGCACTAGCTGTATAATAATGGAATCCAAAATCACACAAAAATCATGCCTATAGGACTTAACGATTCCAACGCGTCTTAATGTCATATATGGCCTAACCATAAATCTGCTTGCGTGCTTTTCATGCTTATGTGTGGAGGTTACTTGAGCCTTTTATTAAAATTATGTGCACCTATCTATTTTGATTGTCGCCTAGTTTTATCATTGTGAGCAACTGAGTTGAGTCTAGAACTACCAAATACTAGGTTCAAAGCCTTTTGGACGGGTAGCGCACGCATAGGGCACAACTTAGAATTGAAATAGAATACTTTTAGGTAAACAACTTCAACATAGTAATCGGATACCAGGAGATAATAGTCTGTGCCCACTGAATAATAGGAGAAACTCCTACCTAAAGGAAGTTGTGAAGTATTATTTATGTTGCACGGGGTGATCTTTTAGACTAAAAAACTTAGGATCCCCTTTCCCTTATGTTCTTTCTCAAGGATTTAGTCATTAAACATTTACCGACACAGTTTTAATGCTTGTGATCTTTAAAACTTGTATCAATTATCCATATAGTTTAATGATATTTCTTCCTTACACTAGTTTATGTTATAATGAAAATTTCAACTTTCATATCCTTCTTTATTTATATGCTCGCCTAATTTAATCATATAATCCATATAGTAGAAAATTCGGTTGCGAACCACAGTTGTGGACCTCGAAGAGTTCCTAACACCTTCTCTTTGAGGTAATCTGAGCCCTTACTCGATCTTTGGTGGAATTGACTAGTCAAACAGAGTATTTTCAAATAGGTGCCGTAACGCACATTAGAAATCATTAAGTGGCGACTCTTCTCTTTTATTTCCCATCTAAAAGAGTTTTCACACGTCGAAACTCGCTTTCACGAGAAAAAGGGGCACGACAGGAATCTCGACTTCTGTGGCTTTCACAGCTTCAATGTCGTATACTAATATGTAAGGCGTTTTCCCAGTTGATGTTCTCATGGTGGTCCGATAACCTAGTAAGGGGAAAGATAGTGTCTCGTGCCATTGCTTGTAATTGTCAACTATCTTTCGTATAATCCTCTTGATATTCTTGTTGGCTGCCTCGACTACCCCATTCATTTGTGGTCTATAGGATGTGGAGTTATTGTGGCCGATTCTTCTTTCAGACGGCCTTGTAAGTGTATGCTTTGACCCATTTAGTGAAGTAATTGATAGATACTGAGAAATTTAATGTGGCGGGCTCTATGGGTCCAATCACGTCCATGCCCCAAGCAGCGAACAACCAGGTTGAACCTATCACATTTAACTCATTCGGCGAAAACCGGATGAAATCCCCATGAATCTGGCACCGGTGACACTTCTGTACGTAGAGGATACTATTGATTTCTATAGTCATTCAAAAGTATCCAGTTCTCAAGATCTTCTTGGCTAATGTGAATCCATTCATGTGGGGTCCGCATGTTCCTGCATGTATTTCTTCCTGTAACCCGGTTGCCTCGGCACCAGTTACACATCTCAACAAACCTATATCTGGGGTGGTCCTCCTATAAAGGACTCCCACTTGAGGAAAAAATGGTTCGCCAATTTCCTAAGGGCTTACTTTTGACCATTAGTAGCATTCTCCGGGTATTCTCTAGTTGCAAGAAATTTCCTGTTGTCGTGATACCATGTCTTACCATCTGGCTCTTTGTCTACATGGGTGCAATAGGCATGTTGATCCATGATCTCTATCTCGATAGGGTCGATGTAGTTCTTATCTGGATGCTGAATCATGGATGATAGAGTTGCAAGGGCATCGACGAACTCGTCCTGAATCATGGATGCTGAATCATGTCGATCCATGATCTCTATCTCGATAGGGTCGATGTAGTTCTTATCTGGATGCTGAATCATGGATGATAGAGTTGCAAGGGCATCGACGAACTCGTCCTGAATCATGGATGCTGAATCATGTCGATCCATGATCTCTATCTCGATAGGGTCGATGTAGTTCTTATCTGGATGCTGAATCATGGATGATAGAGTTGCAAGGGCATCGACGAACTCGTTCTAAATCCCAGGTACGGAAGGAACTTGACATTTTTGGTGGACAATTCCCCTTGGACTTGGTGTATCAATAGATCGGAATTCCCTATGACCAAGAGTTATTTGATGTTCATGTCGACTACCATTATTATCCCAAGGATGCAATCTTTGTATAAAGCCATATTATTTGGTACAAGGGAGTCTTATCTTTGACGATGCTGGATAGCGTTGTTCGGATTCCAAAATTAGGATTTCCATAATTCCAACTCCTTTAAAGTTCGCTACTCCATCGAAAAACATTCTCTATCCGGGTAATGATTCTACAATATCTTCTCTAGCACATAACACTTCTTTATCGGGAAAATACGAAGTGAGTGGCCCGTAATCCCCATCCACCAGATTATCTACAAGGTGGTCGGCTAAAGCTCGCCCCTTGATAGCCTTCTGATTTATGTACACAATGTAAAATTTGCTGAGGAGAATTTGCTATTTAGTGAGCTTTCCGGTCGGCATCGGCTTTTGGAAGATGTACTTGAGCAGTTTAAGCCGAGATATCAGGTGCATAGTGTATACTGACATGTAATGCCTTAGCTTCTGGTCGATCCAAGCCATAGCACAACAAGTGCGTTCTATCAAAGTATAGTTGGCCTCGTATGGAATGAACTTCTTACTGAAGTAGTAGATGAACTATTCCCTTCTCCCAATTTCGTCACACTGTTCCAACACAGCCGAATACGTTATCCAAGACTAACAATTATAGTAATAATGGCTTCCCGGGATGGGGAGGAGCCAACACTGGTGGATTTGACAGATACTCCTTAATTATGTCGAAGGCTTTCTGGAACTCTTCTGTCCATTTTGTGGAAGCATCCTTTTTAGCAACATGAAAATGGGTTCACAGATTACCGGGGACTGGGCTATGTAGAGACTGATGTAATTTAGTCTACCCAGGAAACTTATCACATCTTTCTTACACTTTGTTGATGGCAATTTCTGAATGGACTTGATATTTTATGGGTCCAGTACTTTCCTTTCCTGCTTACAATGAAGCCCAACAATTTTCCTCAGGGACGTCTACGTAGATAATCCTCATCGGATTCAGTCGCCTTTTGTAATTGAACAACGTTCTGGGCTGATTCCATTTGGATGCGTAGGCAGTCTGAGTCAAACTCGGCCATTTCATGCTTAATCTCATCACTTTTGCATCTGTTGTAATCGAACTAAGTTTTGACCTGATTCCATTTGGATACGTAGGCTGCCTAATTCAGGCTCGGTCATCTTTATCATATTTTGTCATCATTTACGAGCTACGTTCAGACCTGATTCCATTTTGGATACGTAGGCATCCTTAAAGGGTTCAGTCATATCCTCAGGAAAAACCTTTGTAATGCATTAGTTGAATTAGGATGCACTCGCAACGGCTAGCAGCAACGTCATCAAGCATTGTGAAGGATTGACATCAACGGGACAAAGTTTTCAAGGGCAGACGCTCGCGGTTGGAGAACTTTTCATAGCATTTCATAATCCGGACGACAACGTTTGTCTTAAAAACAAAGTTTTTTCAAAATTGTTTTTCTAAAGATATAGTACTGTGCTCCACCTACCAAACTTCGTGGCATAACCATATCAGAGGCCAGGGAAAACCAACACTATGGTGGATATAAATCAACTTCCTGGCTCCCACAAATAATTTTTCTTTGAGTGCAGGGTCAACATCAATAAAGGAAGTGTTGAGACCACGCTTGGGCAAATGACGAATACTTCACCTTCCACAGGATTTACTCCCTTTACTCCATTTCTTGATTTTCTTCTGGTAAAACTAAAACTAATCCTTGAATCCTTCGCATGTGTCTTGGGGTCAAATCGCTGATGTAGAAAGGGGATTGCACATAACAAACCGTCCGCTCAACTAATCGGAGCACCTTGTATAGTACGAACCATTGGCTTCACCAATTGAAGCCCTGTATATAGCAAACCGTTTGCTCAACCAATCAGAGCACCTTGTACAAAATGAGCCATCAGCTTCACCAATTGAAGCCTTGTATATGGCAAACCATCAGCTCAGTCGATCAAAGCGCCCTATACAAATCAAACGTCAAATTCACCAATCGGAGTTTTGTATATAGCAAACTGTTCTTTCTGCCAATGAAATACAGTCGCAAACTGTCACAACCCCAAACCACAACTAGACGTGATGGCGCCTATCGTGATACTAGGCTAGCTAATTTACTTAAAATAATGAAATGATTTTCCACTTAATACATCAAATATCGGAATTTCCATAATAATTATGTATTTCAAATACAATAAAAATGATTACAACATCTAAGCACGGTCCCAATATCTGGAGTCAACCGTCATGAGGATCTAAGAAGTGATACAGTCTAATACAATCATCTACTACAAAAAATCTGGGAATGTAAAGTGCAAATGATAGAGTAGGAAGGAGTAAGAGTAGGCTGTGAACGTCGAGCATCTACCTCACAATCCCCGAACAATGCTCCAAATGGGGTAGCTCAACCATCGCTCTGCCCCTGTACTTGAATCATCACACAAGGTGCAGGGAGTAACGTGAGTACGCCAACTCAAAAAGTAACCAAAGTATATAAAAACATGAGTATAGTGACGAGCATTTATAAATCATGTAAATCCATATAATAAGTGACTGTGGAAATAAGTAAATCAAGTCAGGAATTTATATTTCCAAGTATTTCATAAAAGTCTAGTTTCCATTTAAAAATGTCGTATAAAAACATTTATCCAACATTTATCATCAGAGGATCAGTTTAAAGAAGAGTGAAAAAATAGCAGTTTCATAAAATATAAGCCCCTCGGGCACAATATTACTCATAATAAAGCCTCTCGAAAAAGCCTCTCAGACACTCGTGGCTCTACTCTCATAAGTCAATGCTCACACTCAGCACTCTCACTCATCAGGTACCATATAACAACTGCTGCGGCGTGCAGCCCGCTCTAATACATATATATATGTATATATTGCTGCAGCGCGCAGCCCGATCCATATAATAGTCGACTGCGCTCACTGGGGGTCTACAGACTCCTGGAGGGGCTCCTTCAGCCCAAGCGCTATATTGTTGCGGCGTGCAGCCTCATCCAATATATATATTGTTGCGGCGTGCAACCCGATCCATATATAATGTATATTGATGCGGCGTGCAGCCCGATCCACATATAATATATATATATATATCCTCACATACTCGGCTCTCTGCCTCACTCAGTCATCCTCACAAGCCACTCGGGCAATTCATCTCCACTCACGGGACTCAACCCAAATTATTTCTTAGAGTCTCAAAACTGTGTGATAACAGTGAAAATAACAACAGGTAGAAAACATGACTGAGTTAACAATTATTCTATCAGGATAGTGTAAAAGTATTCTAAACAGGTTGGCACAAGGCACCAAATAGGGCTCACAACCCATAAGCAAGTATAGATTTCTAAAATACAAGTTATCATAAGGTTTCAAATCGAATACGCGGCTTAATAGTCGCTACGAGACGGACCAAGTCACAATCCCTATCTGTGCACGCCCCCACGCTCATCACCTAGCATGTGTGTCACCTTATTTACCATGACAATATGAAATACCGGGTTGTCATACCCTCAGATTTAGAGTTACAATCGTTACACATTACATACCTCAAAACAGCCCAGAAACTACTCCGTGATGCTCTTGCCCCTCGAATCGGCTCCCAAATGCTCCGAGCCTATCACAAATCAGATCAATAACATCAAAATATTCTAGGGAGACAAACCTTAATCGAAAACAATCAAAATTAGGCACAATTCCCGAAATTTGCCAAAACCAGCCCACCGGGCCCACGTCTCGGAATTCGATAAAATTAACACCACGAGAATCCCCATCCTCCCACAATTCTATACATATCAAGAACACCAAAATCGGACCACAATTGCCCCTCCAATTACTCAATCAAAATCTCAATCTTTTCATGCCCTAACTTCCCCAATTTTGGGTTTAAATCCAACTAATTTCTGGTTTAATTACTTGGAAAACAACATAGAATCAAGTTCTTGGTCCGAGAAACTTACCTCCATAGAAGACCCTCGAGATCCCTCTCCAAATTGCTCTCAAAATGATTCAATCCGCATGCAAAATGAAGAAAATGCCAAAATTTCGCGAAGGCATGAATTTATACTCTTCTGTCCAGTGGTCTCGCACCTGCGGCCACTTATGCGCACCTACGGACTTGCACGTGCGGTCCCAGGTGTGCTTCTGCGCACTTGACTCAAGTCCCCATTTTCCGCACCTGCGACTACCTCTTCGCACCTGCGCTTTCGCAGGTGCGACCACCCATCTGCACCTGCGATCCCTTCACAAGATGCCAAACTCCACACCTGCGCATGATCGTCGCACCCGCGGCTCCTCTTCCGCAGGTGCAGCCACACCAGCAAAATGACACCAGCAACCATTTTGCTGCAAATCCCCAAGTCCAAACCTCCGTTAACCATCCGAAATAAATCCCGAGCCCCTCGGGGCCTCAACCAAACATACCAACACATCCCATAACCTCATTCGAACTTAGTCGAGCCTTCGAAACACCAAAACAATGCAAAAACACTAAAATCGCATCAAACTCAAGCCTATGAACTTTGAAACTTCTAATTTCGCCAATGATGACGAAACCAACCAATACGCATCCGATTGACCTAAAAATTTGCACACATGTCCAAAATGACATTATGAACCTGCTCCAACTGTCGGAATTCCATCTCAACCCTGATAGCCTATTTTCCCCTGCCGACCGAAAATCGCCAAAAACTAACTTTCGCCAATTCAAGCCTAATTCTACACCGGACATAAAAAACTTCATTCCGAACACACTCCTAAGTCCTAAATCACCTAACGAAGCTATCCGAATCATAAAATCCGCAATCCGAGGTTGTTTACTAATAAGTCAACTTACGGTTGACTTTTTAACTATTGGACCAAGATAAGAGACTAAGTGTCTCATTTCTCTCCAAAAATCGCTCCGAGCCCTAGCCAACCAATCTAACACAACATAATGAAGTTGAACCACATATAATGAAGCAAAAACGGGGGAAACGGGGCTAAACTCTTGGAACAACCGTCGTTACATCCTCCCCCACTTAAACATACGTTCGTCCTCGAACGTGCCAAGGGTTGTTCTCCAAAACCATCAATTTGCCGCGTAACCTCACCATTCACATACCTAGGGGTGATCCCACGTCACCCTATTCCATATAGGTCCAATATCACAACACAGTTGAAATTTCGAAATCCAACCTGGCCCATAAATCTTAGAACCAAATTTCCACTTCTGAAGTAATATACAAGATCAAAATTCCACAACTATAAACTGAACAGGTCTGAGCATGCTGGATCAAGCCATATACGCACCCCAGATGAAATCACATAATACACCGCATGACTCAAACACTTATAGCAATAAATCTTAACCCCAATCACCGCTCAGAACAACTCAATACCAGTACATAACCTCTTATCAGGAAATGCATGACTATAACACTTTCATATATTGCCGACGATGAAAGAAATACGTAGAAACTAACAACCATTCGTCCGATCAGTCAGACATGAAGCTCCCCCTTCCCAAACAGGAAATATACCAGATTTCTAAGCCGACTCCCGATATTTATCCTTCCAACTATGTTGTAGACAATTCTAACAATATTCATTCTAGGTCAAATGACCTCTTCTCATCCAACATGACCACTCTGATTACATGACACATAGATACAAATTCGGAGCCATAACCTATGCAACTTGTGCACTCAATAGCAACATCCCAACGTAATCAAGTTATACAAAAGATTCGCGTGAGAGGACTATCCTGCAATTAACAATTACCATCATAACATCATGCTAAAGCCTAGCACACACCGTGAAAATCAAAACACACGAATCCAATACCAAAGGTCATTCCCCTACATAACTTCGCTACACTGCCCTGACTCATCCAAACCCTGGTCCATATGAAATACGACAAGCCATCTTTCCCAAAATCAATAACCGTTCGAAATTCGACATCAAGTACTCAAAGTGCACTGGACGATACCATGCCATACGAATCAGAAAGTGAATAATAAATACGCCTCAATCTCACAATACCTAACTACTTACATTACTCAGATCCCGCTATAAATCCCAAATAAACCCGCACCGCAAGTGCATATAACTAACAATCACCACGCCTCGCAACACCGAAGGGTAGCTTGTAGATCACCCTAGAACATGAATAAACTCAATCGCAATAAAATGGTACATTTCTCAAAAGTAGAAATTAGGAGTCAGCAATTCCGACTCGGTGCAGAACACCCACTCATACGGGCCTACCAATAACCCTGAATCAACTCTAGTCACCCACAATAGATAGATAAATTACCGAAAAGTTCACAATGACTGAATCATGGTACATACTAACATCCGAAAAGCTTTGCTCGCATCTTCACAATTCACTACCACAAAATAACCTGTTTATGAGAACTCTCAGTCTCGAAGTCTATGAAGTGCACGAATTCCTATATCTGACCTTAATCCGACCGCTCGAATACATAGAACATCCCTAATACTCAATCATCCAATAGAACTCATTTACCCAATAGAGTACATTACGACCTGTATCGAAGAATTTCCATTACTCGAGTCATTCCCAGACTCCACCTATGCACGTCATAACTAATCCACTAATATACCTCAAACTAAAACCAATACGGTACATAATCGTGCAAGCAACTTATCATTAACAGACTCCCCCACTTGGCTCAAAGCTAATGATCAAGACAAACAATAACTCATAATGCCCATAATAACACAACCCGTCTAACCGCTCAAGTCATCTGCAAACCTTGCATTCACCATTGTAATAGTCATGCACACTTCCACAAGCGATCTAAACCCAGTTACAACATATATCATTTGCTGGTAGAAGAGAACTTGCTATCGAACAACATAAAGATCACACACCCCAGGACAACTCGCAGGAGATACCCCTGCCAACTTAGCCTCAAACTGATATCTCTCTCTACACTTCCGAAGGTCATAACTATCACGCAATCACTACATCCTCCTGCATCTAAACACACAACAACACCTACCCTCGAGGAATCATAATATGCAGTATAAGAACCTGACGCTAATGGAAGGACTAATACTTCAAAAATTTTGCATACAATATCTTCTCCCTCAAGGTCTAAGCCCAACTCTCAAATGTTGCTCATGATCCTCCCGAGATTGAGAATACACCAAGATGTCGTCAATAAACACGATGATGAAAGAATCCAGGTAAGGCCGGAATACATGGTGCATCAAGTGCATAAAGGCTGTTGGGGCATTGGTCAGCCCGAATGGTATAACCAGAAACACATAATGATCATATCTAGTCCTGAAAGCAGTCTTCGAAAGGTCTGGCCCCCGAATCTTCAACTGATGATAGCCGGAACGCAAGTCAATCTTGGAAAATACCCTGGCACCTTGCAACTGATAAAAAAAATCATCTATACGAGGCAAGGGATACTGATTCTACACCGTAACCCTGTTCAACTGCCAATAATCAATACACATACACATAGAACCATCCTCCTTCTTTACAAACAACACCGGTGCACCCCAAGGTGACATACTAGGCCGAATGAACCTCTTATCTAGGAGTTCCTGAAGCTGCTCCTTTAATTCTTTTAGCTCCGCTGGTGCCATACGATAAGGTGGAATAGAAATAGGCTGAGTGTCTAGCACCAGGTCAATACCAAAATCAATGTCCCTGTCAGGTGGCATGCCTGGCAGGTCTGCAGGAAACACGTCCGGAAAGTCACAAACCACCTGAACCGAATCAATAGCAGGAGTCTCACCACTGACATCCCTCACAAAAGCTAGATATGATAAACACCCTTTCTCAACCATATGCTGAGCCTTCAGGTAGGAAATCAGCCTACTAGGCACAAAATCAGAAGACCCTCTCCGCTCAACCCTCGGACATCCGGTCATAGCTAAGGTAACGGTCTTAGCGTGATAATCAAGAACAACATGACATGGAGATAACCAATTTATGTCCAATATCACATCAAAATCGACCATGCTGAGTAACAGTAGGTCCACTCGTGTCTCCAGACCCCCAATAGATATCACACACGACCAATACACACGGTCCACAACAATAGTATCGCCCACCGGAGTCGACACAATAACAGATGTAACTGAAGGCTCACGGGGCATATCCAGAAAATGGGCGAAATGTGATGACACATAGGAATATGCTACCTCTGGCTACGCGTATACGCCAGGATTCCATCAATGAATACAATAACAAAAGAGTGTTGATACGGCTGGAATACACCGTTAATCGAATACACGAACTCTACTGGGGAAATGATTAGCCCAAAAAACATCACCAGTAACTCATAAATCAATAGAAAGATCCGCTTCGCTCCACAACTAAACAACATGAGAGGTATTCCAATACACTCACAACTCGAAGCCATATACCAAATCGAGACAGAAATCAAACACTTAATTCTTGCCACATTCCCAGCCACTCCTTTTGTCACAAATCACAGTCTGAACACATCTAACCATCAAATCACACTTACCACACAGACATCTAGCCAAAAAGTCCCGTAAATAAGGACATCAATGGACATATAAGTCCCCAAATACATTTGCTCACACAACGAAGTCTCAGCACTCAAGCCACAGAATGAATCCGGCCTCAAGTCCTCCAGACTGGCCCGTTACTAACACGCCAAAATCACATCTCATCCATGGAAGTCACAAGGCGTCGATGCACAACTGATAGCAATCACTCTCATGCACGTTCGAATACATGGAAGGAATTCGAGAGTTACGCTCTTGGCTGAATAAAATGGACTCGCACGACAAGAATTCAAGAAAAATAAGATTGTTCCTAAGGGTTCTGCAGCCTCTCGAAGATAAGTACAGATGTCTCTGTACCGATCCGCAAGACTCTACTAAACCTGCTCATGATCGTTGATTCCTATGTAACCTAGCGCTCTGATACCAACTTTTCACGACCCCAAACAATAACTATCCGTGATGGCGCCTATCGTGATACTAGGCTAGCCAATATACTGAAAATAATGAAATGATTTTCCACTTAATACATCAAATATCCAAATTTCCATAATAATTATGTTTCTTAAGCATTTCAAATACAATAAAAATGATTAGAACATCTAAGCACGGTCCTAATATCTGGAGTCAACTCTCATGAGTATCAACAAGTGATACAGTCTAATACAATCCTCTACTAAAACAAAACTGTGAATGTAAAGTACAAATGATAGAGTAGGAAGGAGAAAGAGTAGGCTGCGGATGCCCAGCAGCTACCTCACAATCCCCGAACAATGCTCCAAATGGGGTAGCTCAATTATCGCTCTGCCCCGGTACCTGAATCTGCACACAAGGTGCAGGGAGTAACGTGAGTACGCAAACTCAGTAACTAATCAAAGTATCTAAAAACATGAGTGTAGTGACGTGCATTTATAAATCATGTAAATCCATATAATAAGTGACTGTGGAAATAAGTAAATCAAGTCAGGAATTTACATTTCCAAGTATTTCATAAAACTCCAGTTTCCATTTAAAAATCTCGTATAAAAACATTTATCCAGCATTTATCATCAGAGGCTCAGTGTAAAGAAGAGTGAAAAAATAGTAGTTTCATAAAATATAAGCCCCTAAGGCACTGTATTACTCACAATAAAGCCTCTCGGGCAAGCCTCCCAGAAACTCGTGGCTCTACTCTTATAAGTCAATGCTCACACTCAGCACTCTCACTCATCCGGTACCATATAATAACTGTTGCGGCGTGCAGCCCGCTCCAATACGTATATAAAAGTATATATACGCATATATATATATATATATATATACACTGCTGCGGCGCGCAGCCCGATCCATATAACATACGCTGCAGCGTGCAGCCCGATCCATATAATAGTTGACTGCGCTCACTGAGGGTGTACAGATTCCTGGAGGGGCTCCTTCAGCCCAAGCGCCATATTGCTGTGGTGTGCAACCCGATCCACTAATGTATATATTGCTGCGACGTGCGGCCCGATCCATAACTATCCTCACATACTCGGCTCTCGGCCCCACTCAATCATCCTCACAAACCACTCGGGCAATTCATCTCCACTCACGGGACTCAGCCCAAATTACTTCTCAGAGTCTCAAAACCGTGTGATAACAGCGAAAATAAGAACAAGTAGAAAACATGACTGAGTTCACAATTGTTCTATCAAGATAGTGTAAGAATAGTGTAAAAGTACCACTGAGGGTCTAAACAGGTCGGCACAAGGCTCCAAACATGGCTCACAACCCATAAACAAGTATAAATTTCTAAAATACAGGATATCATAAGGTTTCAAATCGAATACGTGGCTTAATAGTCGCTACAGGATGGACCAAGTCACAATCCCTATCAGGGCACGCCCCCACGCTCTTCACCTAGCATGTGCGTCACCTTATTTACCACAATAATATCAAATATCGGGGTGTCATACCCTCAGGTTAGAGTTATAATCGTTACTTACCTCAAAACATCCCAAAAAAAACTACGTGATGCTCTTGCCCCTCGAATCGGCTCCCAAATGCTCCGAGCCTATCACAAATCAGATCAATAACATCAAAATATGCTAGGGAGACGAACCCCAATCAAAAACTATCAAAATTAGGCACAATTCCCGAAATTTGCAAAAAATCGCCCCCCCCCCCGGGCCCACGTCTCGGAAGTCGATAAATTTAACACCACGAGAATCCTCATCCTCCCAAAATTCTATACATATGAAGAACACCAAAATTGGACCACAATTGCCCCTCCAATTACTCAATCAAAGTCTCAATCTTTTCATGCCCTAACTTCCCCAATGTTGGGTTTAAATCCAACTAATTTCCGGTTTAATTACCTAGAAAACAACATAGAATTTAGTTCTTGGTCCGAGAAACTTACCTCCATAGAAGACCTTCGAAACCCCTCTCCAAATTACTCTCAAATGATTCAATCCGCATGCGAAATGAAGAAAATGCCAAAATTTCGCGAAGGCATGAATTTATACTCTTCTAGCCAGTGGTCCCGCACTTGCGGCCACTTATGCGCACCTGCGGACCCGCACCTGTGGTCCCAGGTGTGCTTCTGCGCACTTGACTCAAATCCCCATTTTCCGCACCTGCGACTACCTCTTTGCTCCTGTATTTTCGCAGGTGCGGCCACCCATCCGCATCTGCGATCCGTTCACAAGTTGCCAAACTCCACACCTGCCCATGATCCTCGTACCTGCGGCCATTGCACCTGCGGCTCCTCTTGCGCAGGTGCGGCCACACTAGCAAAAAGACACCAGCAGCAATTTTGCTGCAAATCCCTAAGTCCAAACCTCCGTTAATCATCCGAAATAAATCCCGATCCCCTCGAGGCCTCAAGGAAACATACCAACACATCCCATAACTTCATTAGAACTTAGTCGAGACTTCGAAACACCAAAAACAACGCAAAAACACTAAAATCACATCAAACTTAAGCCTGTGAACTTTGAAACTTCTAATTTCGCCAATGATGCCGAAACCAACCAAAACACATCCGATTGACCTGAAAATTTGCACACATATCCAAAATGATATTATGAACCTGCTCCAACTGTCGGAATTCCATCCCAACCCTGATAGCCTATTTCCCCCTGTCGACCGAAAATCACCGAAAACTAACTTTCGCCAATTCAAGCCTAATTCTACACCGGAAATCAAAACTTCATTCCGAACACACTCCTAAGTCCCAAATCTCCTAACAAAGCTATCTGAACCATAAAATCCACAATCTGAGGTCGTTTGCCAATAAGTCAACTTCTGGTTGACTTTCCACTATTGAACCAAGATAATAGACTAAGTGTTTCATTTCTCTCCAAAAATCACTTTGAACCCGAGCCAACCAATCTAACACGACGTAATGAAGCTGATTGACATATAATGAAGTGGAAATGGGGAAAATGGGGCTCAACTTTTGGAACGATCAACCGGGACGTTACACAAACCTTATCACCTGCATTCTGCCAACCGATGGCCGCAACTTCGCTTCGCAGTCAAGAGTATCTCTTGGGCATGCTTTTCTTTCCTTTGCTATTACTTTAAATGTTTTGACGTTTATCTAATGCAGGTTTAGGAATGATTATAGTATAAGCCAATAACTCCCAAGTGGAGATTATTTTACATTTTTAGTGTGAAGCTCTCCCAACAAGCGGAGACGCACTCCACAAATCAAGCTCTCCCAACAAGCGGAGACATCTCCTTAGTGCAAATCTCTCCCAACAAGCGGAGATGCACTCTACAAGTCAAGATCTCCCAACAAGTAGAGACACTTTTTCAATGCTCCGACAACTGCAGAATGGTACATAGCCCGACTAACAAATCAAGTCAAGATAAAGTATCCCATCATCCCGATCCTAAATAAAGGCTCGCCAGTAGCCAGGAATCATCATTCATGTATCATCTACATCACATCTTAATATATTTTGCATTGCAATATATGGGTATGTGTTTATTTTTTGCTGGAGTGGAACTCTTTCTAAGCAGCAAACCAAACTACAACACTATGAGGGACAACAAACTCATCAGCAGGCTAAGGATCCAAGTTCAGGCACAAAACGACCAGTGTAATTCCAAATCATCAAATTCTTCAAATCAAGCTTCAAAATTCAAGCTATCATGAGTGCCCAATCCTATGTCTTGTCGTATTATCATACTACCATACTGGGCAATTCCGGCGAATATTGCTTCTTCAAAAATCTTCACTCCAGAACTACATGAGGCCTGATCCTTGTTAAGCCCATGGTATGTAAGCAATTTAAATATTCCCCAGATATCCCTTAAAAATCATGCAATCGGTAATCATCCTTAAATCCATATGCCATCCCTGCAATGTATGCCTAAAAGTCGGAACAAATTGGCTTTAGTTCAATTTTTTTTGCCGAAAACTCTTTCATCGTCTCCGATCAAAGAGGGGTTGCTGTTGACGGACAATTTTCACCCTCCCTTTTAAAATTAATTTATTTTTAATTAGTAATATACAATAAATGTTTTGAAATTATTTTCTATCAATAATCATCCATTTTCGTTAAATTGATTAAGTATTAGTTTTGAAATTAATAACCTAGTATTAGTATTACATAATTACAAATATACTCATTATACTATTGAAATGATTTAAAATTAAATTATAAAAGGGTTTTTTAATTAATTTAACAAATTACTTCTCAAATTTTGATTAATTAGATTTACCATGTTGATAATTCAAAACCAGTGTTATAATTTAGAAAAAAAAAACAATGTACTTTACAAATAATTAATTACAATAATTAGTAATACAGTTGATATTTATAAGTTTTACCACACTTTTATTAAAAATTATCAAGTTTAACTAATTAAAGGGGTTAAAAAATTAAAAGGCTGCAATTGTCATTCCTGAATTAAACACAAAGTGACTATTCTTTAAATCAACAACAACCCAATATCCAAGCCGAATTCCATATGACCCAGTCCAAACCTACCCTTCTCTTTCCATTATGGCAATCCATACCAATCCATGTGAGCTAATAGCAGTGCGCCATGTCATCTGTCTCACTCACTCACAAAACAAACACACTCAATCCTACCCGTCGATCCATACCATCAATATACCATATTTATTCTCGCTTTTCCCCCTATTTTTAAAACCCCTATAAAATTTTATTTCTGCCATTGGATTACATGAATCTAACGGCCACCATTTTTTCTCATTAGACCCTTTTATTAATTCTAAATCTTCAAATAATCAGAGTCGTCGATCAAAAGATCCAACGACTCCCGTTCCATCTCTCACTCTTAACCTTGAGAGACCAACCCCAGTACCCATAACCATAATCATTCACTCCCAAACACCAATCCGCCCCCTTTCATCTACTTGTCTCATCCCTCTCAGACACCCAGACCCGTCAATCACCCAAACCTTGCACTAATTAGTGCAAGCTCATGAATCATGACCTGAAAATGATTCTTCTACCTTCATTACCTATGAGTCTCGCTGGCCTTACTCATTTCGCCTTTGAGACTCAAAGCCCCAAATCCGAAAACCCTAACCCAAAGATGAAACTTCAAATCATTTGAGGTTTTCAAATCCATGTCATGCATGGTCATCCATTCTGCCTCTTTACTATGAAACTCATCATTTCTTTCCATTTTGGCCATTTAATCTCAATAGCCTTATTTGAAGAAGTCAGACCAAAGGGTGAAACTTCAACTCGCCAGATCTTCTCCTCTGCCTTTTCAAATCAACGCGAGTCTGGGACGCTAGCTGGCTTCAATGTTGATATTCGACCTCTAGAGGCCAAATGTCATGACCTCTGGGTATTAGGGTTCTGATTAGTGGTCTCTCGTACCTCATCAATTAGCTTCCCTCTTCTCAGGTGAAATCCCTAACAATTTTCCCCTCTGTCTCTCTGATTTTACCCGACTATGCTTACATCATCAATTCATCATCACTCTACACTACCATTTTGAATTCACTGAAACCCTAATGGCTCAATGGACACTATAAATATGAGCTTTTAATGTTCTCATCTAACATATTCAACATACATAACTGATACACCTAACGTTTTTCTAAAAACTTGAAGATACAGTAGATTTTAGCTTAATATTTTCGTTCGATGTTTCGAGTTTTACTCAATCTCTACTTCTCTTTTTATTTTGGATCTTAGTTCACCGCTGGTAAAAAGTTGAGTTTTGGTTCCTAATGGCTAACGTGAACACTTGTTTGGTTTGCTGCTCAAGAAGAGGAAAGTATACCTCCACCCTCTCCTTAATTGCTTCGTTTAAAATCATGAGCGTATTATTATTATGTTAGTTAACTCCTTAGTCTATAATGTTTATTCATCCTTTAATCACTTATTTTTGCTTACTGTGACTTGTTAATGATCTATGGTATGTTGTTGTGTTTGTTTAATGTTAACTAGGTATATGTATGACTTTACTGACTTCAATTTCTCTATTAAACAACCTATGTGTTTAAGTTATTTAACCTGATGATTTCTCAAAATTTCTCCTAAAACCTCAGAATATGCTCTTACGTTATGTTATAATCTGCATGCTGCATTCTGAGTTCTGTTAGTGTCCTATTACAACTTTCATGTTCATCATGTTACATTTTGAGTTCTGTTTATGTCTTGTTGCAACTTTCATAATCTTCATGTTGCATTTTGAGTTTTGTTCCACTTAATACTCTATTATAACCTTCACGCTCATCATGTTGTATTCTGAATTCTTTTCCACTGGATGTTCTATTATAACTCCTCATGACTCATCATGTTATGTTGTTTTGAGTTCTGTACTTAGGTTCTGTTATGGTCATCTTTCTTATCATGCAACACCCTTCTAAGTTCTGCTATCCTACTTAGGCTTTTCTGTTCTTCATGCCATATCATCTGAGTTCTATCATGCTATACTTAGGGTTGTTATTGTAGTATGTTTAACATGACATGTCCTTTTAGATTGTGTCTTTCTAAACTTGGGATGTTATTAGATTGTTTTAACTAGGGTATATATGAAATTCATAGGATAACCCTGCTTCACTAGGTTACAGCTTATGAGACCTGAGTGTTTAAAAAATGCTTTCATAAATGTTTATTAGCCTTTAAGTATCATTTGAACCTTCATTATGAATGCCTTACATCCATGTCTAACTGTTAGCATGTAAACAGTCATATTGGGATGGATTCTCCTTTGAATGTTAGTCGTATTTGTCATGATCAATCTATCCCCTGTGAGTTAGACTATATTTCACGACCCAAAATCCATTAAGGTCGTGATGGCGCCAGACACCACTGTCGAGCAAGCCAATCATTTAAATAGTTAATAAAATCTTTATTTTTAAAATTCTTGAAGTCATTCTTTTTGTTTTTCGTTAAAGTATAATTAGCGAACTTCCACTGAGTAAACAATAATATCTTAACAAAATTTAAATAGTGAATTAATCCCATAATTTCCCCAAAATCCGGTGTCACAAGTGCATGAGCAAATCTAAGAATTTTACATGTACTACAATACTTGTCCGAAACACAAATTGGACAAGGAATTTAAAATAAATACAATACATCCGAGGAAGACTCTGCCGGCTGTGGGTCATCTCCGGATGGTTCAGCTCGTCTAAGTCTCCAAGCCAGTCACATCACTACGTCAAGCAGGGTCACTATCTATGAATGTACCTGTGCAATAAAAATGCACAGTAAGTGTAGCATGACTACGAAGACAACGTGTACTCAATATGTATCCCGCCTAACCTCGAAGAGGTAGTGATGTGAGGTCGACTTTGGCACTTACTAGAAATCCAACAATATCAAGTGCACTAAAGAAAGAATTAACATAGAGCAATGTAAATACATAAGACATACGAGTACATATTACGTGGTTCATTTTCCCTATTTACTGTGACGACCCAAAGGGGTCATCACCTATGTTATTATCCATCCTGTACTCCCGAGTCCTTGAAAGCCTCCTTTATATTTGCCTCGATTTGCGTGTGCATTCCGGAGGTGTAGCCGGACAGCTTAAATATGAAAGTCTGTAAAAAATGCCAAGATTTGATATTAAAATGAATAAATTTGTTTTCGGTCAAAATTTTGGGTAAACGGACCTGGACCCATGATTTGGTGGTTCCGAGGGTCCGTAGGAAAATATGGGACTTGCACGTATGCCTGGAATCAAATTCCGAGGTCCCAAGCCCGAGAAATGAATTTTTGAGTAAAACTATTTTCTGAAAATATTTAAGGAAATTGAAAATGAAATCTGATTAGAAAGTAATGGTATCGGGCCCGTATTTTGGTTTCGGCGCCCGGTACAGGTCTTATATATGTTTTAAGAACTTTCTGTAAAGTTTTGTTAAAATCGGATTTCGTTTGCCATGCTTCGGACGTAAAAATGGAAAAATTGATGTTTTATGAAATTTGATAGGATTCATGGACTTTGAGGCTTAAGTTGATGTATATGATGTTGTTTTGGAGATTTGATCATACGGGCGAGTTCATAAGATGTTGTGTGAGTAATCTGTGAAATTTGGTGTGGTTCCGAGATGTGTAGGTCAGTTCGGCACGTTGTTAGCGAAGTTAGAAAATGAGGTTTAGGGGTGTGAATTTGAGTTTTAGCGTTGTTTTGAGTGTTCCGAAGGCTTGAGTGAGTCCGTATTATGATTTGGGACTCGTTGGTATATTTTGTCAGGGGCTCGGGTGGGCCCAGGGTCCTCCCGGACCCCGCACGAGGCCAAAAACCAGCAAAAACCGTTGCTGGTACAGCTGCATCTGGTATGATCGCAGTTGCGGTCGCCCAGTCGCAGGTGCGAGACCGCACTGCGGTCAAGGCCTTCGTAGGTGCGACCCCAATCTTAGGCGCGACTAATCTTCCGTAGGAGCGGGACCGCTGGTGCGGCTCCCGATTCCGCAGGTACGAGCCCAGGGTCCCAGGCCCTTTTCCGCAGGGGCGAGACCGCACCTACGGTCCCAAGGTCGCAGGTGCGGAACCCCTGTAGGCAGCCTCATTTAAATGCCCAAAATTACGGGATTTCTTCATTTTTCCATCTTCAACCTCCATTAGAGAGCTTTTGAGCTAGGGGAAAGGCTGTCAAAGAATCTTATCATAAAATATTAGTAATTTCTCTCTAAATTTCCAATTATACATAGAATTCAACTAGTTTAATTCTCAAAATACCAAAATCATAAAATGGGTTGAAATTCTAGGGCTTTTGAATAATTGGTGAATTATCCACTTGAGACCATGAATTCTTGTATAAATCACATAATTACGATCCTTAGTATTCGGGTAATTGAATCCTTCAAGAATTTTTGAAATCCGAACGCGTGGGCCCAGGGTCGAAATTTCAACAATCGTCAAGAATGCTTAAATTTTGGAATTTCTTGTTAGTTCTTCTTCTTGGGACTGAAATTTACTTAATTATACTATGTTTGGCTAGTTGTGAGCCCTCAAGAGTAGTTTCGGAGATTCGGGCACATCTTTTGACCCGGTCCTTGGTCCGAGGAGCGCTTTTATCGAGGTGAGTCTCCTTTCTAACCTTGTAAGAGGGAAATGTCCCCATAGGTATTCTATATGTTGTATGTATTGTTTTGGGGGCTACGTGCATACCACGTGACGAGAGTCTGCACGTAGCGACTACGCCTATTATGTCCGGGTAGTCTAGGACCATAACATGCCTTGTATTCTGCTTTGAAATGATTTACCTGTTATACGTTCTTGCTTGGATATAACACTGTTTCCTTGAGTATCCCATTTGATTAAATAATTGTAAAAGTTCAATATGTGAAGTAGGCTTGATACTTTATATATGCATATTGTCGCTTCGCAATTTACATTCCGCGAGGGATATGTAAGTTTCCTTCACTCTTATGGGAGCGGGCCGTACGCCACGGCGGATTATTAGTGCACTCTTGGTACGGGCCGGTCGATCCCCGACAGTGCACAGGGAATTAGTTGAGAATGCACTCTTGGTTCAGGCCGGCCGATCCCCGGCAGTGCATGGACGAAGTTATACCATGATACTACATGATTGCCTAATAAACGCACTCTTGATACGGGCCGGTCGATCCCCGGCAATGCGTAGGCTTGATTATTGGTAAGCATGCACTCTTGGTACGGGCCGGTCGATCCCCGGCAGTGCATAGCTACTCTTGATATGGTTACATGGCGAGCATGCACTCTTGGTACGGGCCGGTCGATCCCCGGCAGTGCATAGCTACTCTTGATATGGTTACATGGCGAGCATGCACTCTTGGTACGGGCCGGTCGATCCCGGGTAGTGCATAGCTATTCTCCCTTATGACTCCAGCCAAATGTCTTACACTTATGCGCGTATGTCTGCTCGGTACTGTTTCCCGACTTATGATTTGATGATGGTTTTGAGGAAGAATAAAAAGGGATTTGCTATTGTTTTAGTATTTATTTGGAAACTCTGTGAGTTCTTCTTATTTATTGTACTCTGTTACATGCCTACTATTTTCCTTATATCCTGTCTTACATTATTATTGTTGGACATTAGTGAGTATCGAGTTGACCTTTCGTCACTACTTCTTCGAGGTTAGGCGGGATACTCACTAGGTACATATTTATGTATGTACTCATGCTGCACTTTCTTTTTCTTCTGTACTTGACTGTACAAGTCCGGAGGTTGGTACGCCTGATCATCAGTCCGATGCTAGATACTGACCGGAGTTGGTTATACTTCACGGTGAGCTGCCCTTCCTGGCGATCTCCTAGCAGCACCTTGGAGTGTCCTTTTGTTATTTTCCCATCTATTTCATTCAGACTATGGGATTGTATATATTTATGTATTCTGGTGTAATTTGATAGTTGCCCGCGACACTCGTGACACTAGTTCCTGGCACACACGTGCATACATTTTGGGATTTTGGGTTGCATTTTCATACATATGTTTATCTTTTGACTCACATATCAGATGTCTTATTTTCATGTCACTGGCTAATATCCTGTAAATAAATGCTCAAATCTGGTAAAAGAGTGATTAATTAATCATATGGGAAGGGTAACACTTGGTAGAATTTATGTTGGCTTGCCTAACCCCATTGTTGGGCGCCATCACGACCCGTGTGGGAAATTGGGTCGTGACATTTACCATTTACTCAACTCCCACTAGCAAGTTCCCCTCCAAAGCCGAAGCATATAAATAAATGTGGTGGATTTCATCAAAGAGGCTGTCATAATCCAAATTAGGGAGAAAACCCCTCAGATGAACTGGCTTTTTTGCAAAATATTCCACACGATTCCATGGGGATAATGTATATTTATAGGAAAAGCCGAGGCAAATGGCCCGATCCAACATAAAAGTAAATTGTGCACTGCCGAAGGGTCGAGCGACGCGAGCCATAGATGCATATATTAACCTTTCGTGGCGTACGGCTCGCTCCCATGAGAGTGTGGTACATAAATCCTGCTGAGGCGAATGACCCTATCCCATAAGAGTGTGGTTCATAAATCCTGTCGAGGCGAACGGCCCGATCCCATAAGAGTGTGGTACATAAATCCTGCCGAGGCGAACGGCTCGATCCCATAAGGGTGTGGTACATAAATCCTGCCGAGGCGAACGACCCGATCCCATAAGAGTGTTGGAAATGAATCACCCTGCTCGCGGAATATAAATTTCAAAGCGGTCACACATAAGCATACACATTCAAACAGTCCATCCCGTTTATATCGGGAAACAATTACCTAAGAAATGGAAATTTTGCTTTTAATGGTCACAAAGATAGTATTTAAATCTTTTCTTTTTCTTGAAATTCTTTTGTCAAGTTCGATAAGGTTTAAAAATTTTGAAATTCTTCAGCAAAGATACAAGAACGGAAAATAAAACATGCTTTCGGGTCCTAAACTACCCGTACATAAACATAATAGTAGCTACGCACGGACTCCCGTCACTTCGTGCGCACGTAGCCCCCACAATTAGTAGCACATATTTAATTAGTTCACCTAGGGGACAATTCCCCCTCACTAGGTTAGAAAGAAGACTTACCTCGCTCCGAAGATTCATAAACGGCTTCCAAGCCCTTCCGACGACTCCGATTGATGCACAACGCCCCAAAAATATTTAAATAGCGGGCAAGCAAATAAAAATTCACTATAATACTTGTGACAATTCAAATTATATAATTTCCCAAATCCGCTCGAAAAGTTGACCAAAATGCCCTCGGCCCACATACTCGGATTCCGAAATTTCTCGAAGATAAATTCTACCCATAGCTTTACTAACTCAATATACAATTTACTCCAATTTTCATGCTTAAATTCATGGTAAAAGTCCAAAATTCCAAATTCTAGGTCTTCCCCGAAAAATCCCAAATTTCTACTAATTTTCCATGTCTAAATCCATGTAAGATCACATATTTAACTCAAAAATAGGAAGAGATCACTTACCTAGTGTTTCTTGGTGAAAATCCCTCCTTGAGCTCTCCAAAATCGTCCGAGCCAAATGAAAGAAATGGGCCAAAACTCGTTTTTAAAACAATCTGCACAGGTGTTCCTCCTATGCGATCGCATGACATCCTTCGCGATCGCATAGGACAACCTTGCTGCCTCCGTGATTCCTTCTTTGCGATTTCACTACGACTCCTGCGTTCGCGTAGACCAAAGCAGCAGCCTCCCAACATGCTCTATGCAATCGTACACACAGCCCCGCGATCGCATAAGCCAAAATCCAGCAGCCTCCAATTTCCTCCTATGCGATCGCACTCCCCTCCCTGCGATCGCATAAGCCAAATTCCAGCCCTTCAATTTTTCTTCTCCGCGATCGCACTCCTCTGGATGCGATCGCAATGCACACCAGGGACACCAGAAAACAGCAGCAGCAAAACAGGGAAAAATGATCTGAAATTACCTCGAAACACACCCGAGGCCCCCGGGACACCGTCCAATTACACGACTCAGTCCCATAAAATCCTACGGACTTGCTCGAGGCCTCAAATCACATCAAACAACGCCAAAACCACGAATCACATTCCAATTCAAACTTCTACCTTCGATGCCGAAACCTATCAAATCACGCCCGAATGACCTCAAATTTTGCACGCAGGTCACATTCAACATTACGGACCTGCTCCAACTTTCGGAATCGCATTCCGACCCTGATATCAAAATTTCCACTTCCGGTCGGATTTCTCAATAACCTTTAAATTTCTATCTTTAGCCAAATGACTTCAAAATAACCTACGGACCTCCGAATTCACTTCCGATCGCGCTCCCAATCCAGAATCACCTTACAGAGCTATTCCCAGACTCGGAATCGCAAACGGGCATCTATATCATTGAAATGCCTTCAACCCAAACTTATGAAATTTCCTCCAAAATACTAAGTTCCACATTAGGCGCCGAAATGCTCCCGGGTCATCCAAAACCTGCTCCGAACACACGCCCAAGTCCGAAATCATCATACGAACCGGCTGAAACCTTCAAATCCTAATTGTGAGGTCGTTTACTAAGAAAATCCAGTCTTAGTCGATTCTGCCAACTTAAGGCTTCTGAAATGAGAATTTTCTTTCCAAATTGACTCTAAACTTCCCGAAATTCAATTCCGACCACACGTACAAGTCATATCACCTAAAATGAAGTTGTTCATGGCCTCGAACTGCTGAACAACACACTAGGGCTCAAAACGACTGGTCGGGTCGTTACATTCTCTCCCACTTAAACATACGTTCGTCCTCGAATATGCTAAGAACTGCTTTGGAGTTATTTGAAATCACTGTTAAACACCTCATGCACCTACTCATTCTACCACCACTCAATTGAGTACACTTGCTCGAACAATTATGAAGATATCCTTCTTTATTTAGGCAAATGGGCCTTAGAACCAGGTCCTCAACATCCGAAATCCTCTGCCAGGCCTATTTCCAATATATGAACACCGTATCAACTACCACACGGTGTACCAGAACATGACTACATACCTTTGCTGAATTAGAACCATGCACCGCATTATTCATCATCTAACCACAATGACCTTCCCTGAACCTTAATAGATAAAATTCCACGAATCTGATGCTTTCAATTCCCTCATGACATACATATAGGTCCTGCTATAACGATTACAATACCACCACAACGGAGGATATGTGTAGAAATTCATAACCGACTGCAGAGTTAACAAATCATTGAGTCTCCCCTATCGACTAGAATCATCACCTCATTATGAACTGAATAATGGCATTTGTCCTTTAATACACTTCGCAAAATCTTATCGCACTGATCCCTGGTCCAATGATTCCCTCTCACCCAGTATGAACTGCTCAGACAACAAATCACCCCAAACATGACCAACAGTCTCACATGACACCACAACGCGCCAATAGTCCATAACTCGAACATGATACATAAAGAAATGACCCAGGAAAAGACTACTCAACTCACGCAACTTATTATGAACTATTCTCGGAAAATAGAAAGTAAAACACAGAAAATAGATATAGGGAACCGTACTCAACATCACACAGTTGCGGCGCGACACTTGATCCAAATAACATGCCCGTGGCGGCGTGCCACCCGATCCGTTTTCCTAAACTAATAACCCGATAACTCCAAATAACATAAAATTCATGTAAGAAGACACACATAGATCTAAATTGCTCACTACCACAAATATCGAACATCGGCCACAAGCACGCTAAGTCCACAGTACCATCCTGGGGAGACTGATAAAGCCATATGCTACAAAACTTAAGCACAACTAAGGTGTTATATATATATAGATATACATATATATATATAGATATACATATATATATATATATACATATATATATATATATATATATATATATACATATATATATATATACTCTGGATCTCAAGATCCATCCTGCTCACATAACATCATCACTACGCGGGAAGTCAACACATAGGAAAATGTCAAGCTGTTTCCCAACTCACACGGCACAACAGAATATTACATGAATTGAAAAAAGACGAAATAACATTTGTTGTTCCGATAGATTTCCATGAAAAGTGCTATATCAAAATGAACATGCCTGACTCATACGGAGCACATAATAATATTTAATTCATCCAAAAACATCGAGTCTACCTTTCTCGCACGGAACTAGGCTAATAGCTTTACCTGGGCCCATATTAACCCACTTCCTATCATAATACGCAAGAACGACCATCATAGCCGAGACAAACACCCCACAATCCACAACCGGATGAATCGAACGCCTTCCAAGCATAAATTCTCAAATGAGCAACATTACACTCCTTTATACTCAGTCCAAATCTTAATCCATTAAGTGACTACATGTCACACTCATACGATCATCCCGGGGTCACGCTCCCACGACCTTCCACACAAGGTAGCAAGTCTGCACATCCACAAGTGGCCACACTAACATTGTAAATCAAATCAAGAATCCATAACTAGGATACAACGCCTCTTTCACCAAACACCGATCTCAGGTGACACTGAAGATAACACCAGCTTACTCTAAACATTCAAATCCCTTTTTCTTGTTGATCTGAGCTCATGACATCCTTGTCAACACCGAACCGCAACCTCGATCCTTACTTCCAGTTACATACTGCTTACCGTACCTAACATGCCAATATGAGATAGCGCAAGAATTCAATCATGAATTCGGAAACACTAATAGGGTGAACACCCCAATCAACACATAGCAACTCAATTTGCACTCACCTTGAGTGACTCTATTCCACAAAACCATTTCGTTTCCATACCCATGAAATGTTTCATTCCCCTCCTTGCACGCATATTCACATCTTTCACCAGTATACCCATTCCGATAACCTTTCCATGAACCCGTAGTCATTTTATCCTTATTATAAACCCCAATGCCACTCTACACACTGAAGATAACGTAGAACACTCCAACCATTTTCTCCTTCCCATAATTCTGGTGCAAAAGCTCGATTCTTAACCATACGGTGGCTTGAAATCCTTAGACACCACCTTCTAACCTTTGGATCCATTGGAACCGTTGTTGAGAGTCACCTACTCTGGCTTGTTCTAGAATACAATCAACTCCAAGGCTCTGCTGGCACCTGAACACCCATCTTGATAAAGCACTCGTCTGAATCCCTTCATTTGTAAATTACCTCTGTACTAAGCATAAATCCCGAATCTTTCCAAAACCTAAACCTGATTCAATAAGGCCAACCCTTGCACACCTATATCAATCCCATGCTCAATTACTATTCTACTGCTTTCCCTTTAGCTATAATAACTTGCCAATACTCCGACAATACCCCATGAGAAAATAATCATGCAACCCAATCACAGGCAGTGGGAATCTTCTACGTAGCCTGAAGCTGCTCTTTGCACCACTCTAGACCCCACCGAAATTCTTTCTTCATTGCTGACGTGATCTTGCTCAACAACCTGTCAAATTTTTCTAAATTCTCTTATTAGACTTCCATGAATACTTAAATTTCCTCGCACCATTCACATATTCAACCTCCTACCGAGTAGTCACTGGAGTTCCTCACAGAAACTTGCCAATCACACGACGGCTAACCTGCTTACATGAGATAACCCTCCTGCGGAAATTGCCAATTGACACCTTCCAACGATGTTGTACTGCACAATCTCTATGACATCGATACCCCATCCTACACCCGTTCTGATTGACCAACTTTACCAGTCCGTCCGCTCCTCATGGACATCTACTAAATGCGCGACAATATTTTCTAATTCACAGCTATGCTGCATCCTTCTTCATATCAAACGACTCCTCTCTGTTGTGTCCAATCTTTCGCTGAAGTAGCCAATATTTCAATTTAAGCCCGTGGACCCAATCACCGTCCACTAAATTTCCCAAATCACTCCAAACTTCCACTCAAGAGGTGTGTCTATCTTACCACAAAACTCATATTCTATGCTGCCACTCTCCCGCTTTGGTTAAACTAACTCCTTTAAGAAGCTACTCGACTTCGCTTCTTACACCTGGCCTTCTAGAAATTTAACCACTGCCTGACACTTCCCACATGTCCTTCCTCATCCCTTGCTGCCCATCCGCTGCCTTAGGCCAATATCTATCTTTGTAGCACTTGAGCCGATAGATTGCTACTAACTTCAACCCCTTCCGAATATCCCTTCTCGAGCCATCAACATTAGAAATACCTATTCAATCCTGAACCACCGCACACCGCGATCTTTGACAGTCGTTCCTTCAATACTATCTCACTATCTCCCGCCCCAAAGGCGAATCATAGAAGATCATAACACCGGCAAACTTAACACATTCTATTCGATCAAGGACGACAATACCACATCACAGATGAAGAGTCCACCTCACTTGAAAATGCCAAGTCTTATTACTCTATTCACCCAAACTTGAACATCTATAGCCCAATTGCCTTTCCTCCGCTGGAAATAAAATATTGAAATTTCGGAATCATGCCCCGAGTAGAAATCCCATCAAGTCACTCTCGGCCCTGACATATGGGCAGGCCTCCTACCATCACCTCATTACTGCACGATAACCATTCATGAGCATCATAACAACCTGAGCATAGCCTCCAAGCTCTCAAAAATACAACTACTGAGCTTAAACCACATAATATCCTTCCGTAAAGCAATGACAATAGCCCCAACCAACTATGCACGGAAAAACATCATGCACCATATCTGAAGTACCATTACAATTCCTCAATTCCCGATTTATAGCAAGCCCTTCGCGATGCGTAAGATTGAGTAGGAAGAAACGTAGGCATCAACCTCAAAGGAATCAAACCGCACGATGAAGAATCAAGAAGGGAAGTACTCCTAATAGCCCTATAGCCTCTCGAAGATAAGTACAGACGTCTCCGTACCGATCCGCAAGACTCTACTAGACTTGCTCATGACTCGTGAGACCTAAGGGAACGTAGTGCTCTGACACCACGTTGTCACGACCAAAAATCCATTAAGGTCGTGATGGCGCCGGACACCACTGTCTGGCAAGCCAATCATTTAAATAGTTAATAAAATCTTTATTTTTAAAATTCTTGAAGTCATTCTTTTTGTTTTTCATTAAAGTATAATTAGCGAACTTCCACTGAGTAAACAATAATATCTTAACAAATTTAAATATTGAATAAATCTAATAATTTCCCCGGAACCCGGTGTCACAAGTGCATGAGCAAATATCTAAGAATTTTACATGTACTACAATACTTGTCCGAAATACAAACTGGACAAGGAATTTAAAATAAATACAATACATCTGAGGAAGACTCTGCCGGCTGTGGGTCGTCTCCGGATGGTGCAGCTCATCTATGTCTCCAAGTCAGTCACATCACTGCGTCAAGCAGGGCCACTATCTATGAATGTACCTGTGCAATAAAAATGCACAGCAAGTGTAGCATGAGTACGAGAACAACGTGTACTCAGTAACTATACCACCTAACCTCGAAGAAGTAGTGACGAGAGGTCGACTTTGACACTTACCAGAGGTCCAACAATATCAAGTGCACTAAAGAAATGAATTAACATAGAGCAATGTAAATACATAAGACATACGAGTACATATTACGTGGTACATTTTCCCTCTTTACCATTTACTCAAATCCCTACTAGTAAGTTCCCCTCTGTAGCCGAAGCATATAAATAAATATGGTGGATTTCATCAAAGAGACTGCCATAATCCAAATCAGGGGAAAAACCCTCAGCCTGGCTTTTTTGCCAAATATTCCGCACGATTCCATGGGGATGATGTATATTTATAGGAAATGCCGAGGTGAACGACCTGATCCAACATAAAAGTAAACTGTGCACTGCCGAAGGGTCGAAAGACGCAAACCATAAATGCATCTATTAACCTGTCGTTGCGTATGACCCGCTACCATGAGAGTGTGGTACATAAATCCTGCTGAGGCGAACGGCCCGATCCTATAAGAGTGTGGTACATAAATCCTGCCAAGGTGAACGGCCCTATCCCGTAAGAGTGTGGTACATAAATCCTGTCGAGGTGAACGGACCGATCCCATAAGAGTGTTGGAAATGAATCACCCCGCTCGCGGAATATAAATTGCGAAGCGATCACACATAAGCATACACATTCAAACAGTCCATATCGTTTATATCAGGAAACAATTACCTAAGAAATAGAAATCTCGCTTTTAATGGTCACAAAGATAATATTAAATCTTTTTTTTTCTAGAAATTCGTTTGTCAAGTTCGATAAGGTTTAAACATTTTGAAATTTGTCAGAAAAGATACAAGAACGGCAAATAAAACATGCTTTCGGGTCCTAAGCTACCCCTACATAAACATAATATTAGCTACGCACGGACTCCCGTCACTTCTTGTTTACGTAGCCACCATAATTAGTATCACATATTTAATTAGTTCACCTATGGGTACAATTCCCCCTCACAAGGTTTGAAAGAAGACTTACCTCGCTCCGAAGATTTATAACCGACTTCCAAGCCCTTCCGATGACTCTGATTGATGTACAATGCCCCAAAACTATTCAAATAGCGGGCAACCCAATAAAAATCACTCTAATACTTGTGACAATTCAAATTATATAAGTTCCCAACTTCGCTCGGAAAGTTGACCAAAATGCCCTCGGGCACCCGTACCCGGATTCCGAAATTTCTCGAAGATAAATTATACCCATAGCTTTACTAACTCAATATACAATTTACTCTAATTTTCATGCTTAAATTCATGGTAAAAGTCCAAAATTCCAAATTCTAGGTCTTCCTAAAAAAATCCCAAATTTCTACTAATTTTCCATGTCTAAATCCATGTAAGATCACATATTTAACTCAAAAATAGGAAGAAATCACTTACTTAGTGTTGCTTGGTGAAAATACCTCCTTGAGCTCTCCAAAATCGTCCAAGCCAAATGAAAGAAATGAAAGAAAACTCGTTTTTAAAACAATTTGCCCAGGTGCTCCTCCTATGCGATCGCATGACATCCTTCACGATCGCATAGGCCAACCTTGCTGCCTCCCTGATTCCTTTTGGGCGATCGCACTACGACTCCTGCGTTCGCATAGACCAAAGCAGCAGCCTTGTAACATGCTCTATGCGATCGCACACACAGCCCCGCGATCGCATAAGCCAAAATCCAGCAGCCTCCGATTTCCTTCTATGCGATCGCACTCCCCTCCCTGTGATCGCATATGCCAAATTCCAGCCCTTCAATTTTTTTGTTCGCGATCGCACTCCTCTGGATGCGATCGTAATACACACTAGGGACACCAGACAACAACATCAAAATAGGGAAAAATGATCTGAAATTACCTCAAAACACACCCGAGGCCCCCGGGACCCCATCCAATTACACGATTCAGTCCCATTACATCCCACGGACTTGCTCGAGGCCTCAAATCACATCAAACAATGCCGAAACCATGAATCGCATTCCAATTAAAACTTTAGGAACTTTAAAATTTTAAACTTCTATCTCTGATGCCGAAACCTATCAAATCATGTCCTACTGACCTCAAATTTTGCACGCAAGTCACATTCAACGTTACGGACCTGCTCCAACTTTTGGAATCACATTCTGACCCCGATATCAAAATTTCCACTTTCGGTCGGATTTCTGAAAAACCTTCAAATTTCTATCTTTAGCCAAATGACTTCAAAATAACCTACGGACCTCTGAATTAACTTCTGATCGCGCTCCCAACTCCAGAATCACCTTACGGATCTATTTCCAGACTCGGAATCCCAAACGGATGTCTATATCACTGAAATGCCTTCAACCCAGACTTATGAAATTTCCTCCAAAATACTAACTTCCACATTAGGCGCCAAAATGTTCCCGGGTCATCCAAAACCCCCTTCAAACACACGCCCAAGTCCGAAATCATCATACGAACCCGCTGGAACCTTCAAATCCTGATTATGAGGTCGTTTACTCAGAAAATCCAGTCTTAGTCAATTCTTCCAACTTAAGTCTTCTGGAATGATAATTTTCTTTCCAAATTGACTCTAAACTTCCCGAAATTCAATTCCGACCACACCTACAAGTTATATCACCTGAAATTAAGTTCCTCATGGCCTCGAACCGCTGAAAGACGCACTAGGGATCAAAACGACCGGTCGAGTTGTTACACTATAGTTGTGCCTTGTTGATTATTTCTGTAATCTGAATATGACACCATCATATTCAATTATTAAGCTAATCATGTGTAGCTGATTTGAGTCTGTCAAATGTGATGTCTCCCATATCTTTAACTCCCTAATGACACTGACAACCTGATTTTTCAATGTTTGGGACTCATTTTGTCTTGTGAAATCATAATTTTGATTGAAATCTCTGTATGTGTGAGAGTTTAGTATGGACTTTGCTTACTTCACATTTTGAACATTGTTTTAAATGAATACTTAGTCTCTTTTTCTTTTGTTAGTTGGGATTGAATCTGGTGTAAGGGAACTGTTATTTGGTTGAATGCAATAGCCTGGTTGTGTCATTGTCTGAATCTATATTTATGACCTCAAGGGGATTCATGTAATGTCATTAGCCTAAGTTCATGTTCATCGGTGATCAATGTTAAGGCATTAGTCTATGCATCCTAAAGTTGTTATAATTCCAAACTATGTGCCTTATTTATCTATGAAATGTGTGATTTCTGTTGTCCAATTTTCAGAAATAACAACATAAGTATTCTTGTTGTCATATGTGACTAGAAGTATGATTTTCAAAACCTATTCGTATGTGTGCTTCTATTATTTAATGATGAAGTATAAGGACTATTCTATGTGTCTATTTTTGTGTTATTCTACTAGGGAAAGTAGGCTCCTGCGGTAGGAAATGTCATACTAGTTGGTTTGCATTGAGAAGGCCTCATGGGTATTCAAACCCATAGAGAAAAGTTAATCGTTAGTGGTTAAAGGTATTTGGGAGTAGAGTTTAACTCTAGATTTTGCGTCTCTCCCCGACACAAGCATTCCCCTGGTCCTTGAGACCCTTAGGAACTTTGAAGTGTCAGGGGATTCAAAGGAGGCATCGGCCTTGAGTAGAATTCTCTCCTTAGACTTTAATTCATTGACATTAATTACTCACTTTAGATTTGGTATTTAATGGAAACAAAAGGTATTCAATGCGAATCATTCACTACACACAACCTCCACATTAGCATAATTCCCTTAACATTTAGGTACTGTTAGTAATCTCTTTTTTAATCTTTGCTTAGTACGATTTCATTAAGCATTCCAACACTATGAGTGATTGTTTCAGCCTTTGATCGAGAATTTTATATGTAAACGATACTGTTATTCTAATGACCTTCTCGTTTATTTTTTGGGCATGTACAAATAATTTGGGTCTGAGTTCTCTAAGAACTCAATACCAAGCCCAACTCTTAATGTGGTCCATGGGTCTGCCATCGATTTTCATTTGATATTATTGGGCCTTCCTTTTTAGGCCCAAACCATCCCAGAGTCACTCCTTTCCTTTCATCTCTTTACTTACTGTTTCATCATTTTTCAGTCACAATATGTCATTGCTCCTTGCTATTTTCATGTTTGTTATCTCTCATTATGTATGTGACAAGTATATATATTGGATTGAATGTTTTCCCTTATCTATTAATTCATAAGAAGACTTAGGCAAGCCTAAAGAACATGGGATTAAAAAGAAGCCTTAGTTAGCAATTAATTTCAAATCTGCTAATCGTAGGCTATTATTAAGTTATCATGCTTTAATAACTCTTTTCTTAAAGATTTTTGAAGCTCCAAGGCGTAACAAATGCAGTTTTCCCTCTTTCAAAAAAAGTCAGAGTCGTCACGATTTTAATCTGCCAAAAGGGAGTCAACTATTTTTGAAAGATTAAGGTGATGCTTCCCTAAACAAAGGCATTTGAATAGTTTTCTACTTCAAAACAAATGTATATATTTTAAGATCATTTTTCATAACACTTTTACCACGTTAGAATTACATGAACCTCCATGATTTAGGAAACAAAATGCTTTAACTTGGTTTTGTTTTCACATTTATACAAACATCTCCATCGTCAAAGTTCTTCTTACGCTTATATATACTAACACTAATTTCCTAAAGACTTTTTATTAAATCCGTCTTCTTTAAACCATACTCTTCCTTTATATATCTTATGTCCTAATATATGGTAGGCTTTACCCTTAAAATTAGTTAAGGCATAATACAAATAATTAACTCCAAGTCAAGTCTAAGTCATATGGAGTCACCTCAGGTAGATTTCAAGGGGTTCCTAACAACTTCCCATTAGAAAAACAAGAACCTTACCCATGATCTCACTGGCCAGTAGGCCAATAAAGAATACAACCTTTAATAATTAAATAAGTACCCTAGTATACCTTTAAATATTAGGTGGCAACTCTCTTTTATCAACAACATAGAAACCACGAGTTGAATATTTTTTTGACTAGTGCAAAATAGGGTGCAACAATCGTTATACAAACCTATTGGAACCATCAAAATCCTGGTTCAAAAGTCGTTTACTCAAAACATTGACTCAAGTCAAACTTGGCCATCATAATCCACTATTAAGGAACTGAGTGTTCCGATTTCAACCCCAACCCTTCTAAACCTAAACAAACCATCCATGCAAGTCATAAAACATTAAAAGCACATATGGGGAGTCTTAATTAGGGGAACATGGATCTACAAAGAAAAACGACTGGTCGGGTCGTTACATGACCTATGCAACCTATTGCTCTGATACCAACTTGTCACAATCCGTAATTCCCACCCTCGGTACCGTGGTGACACCTAATATTTCACTTTATAGGAAATCCAATATTAGCTATAACTATTTACCATTTTTAACAATTCAAATCAAATGATAACAATGAAACTGAATAGTCTGAAACAGGGTGATACACTAATAAACGACGTAATCAAATAGAATCCCAGAAACTGGTGTCACGAATACATGAGCATCTAGAGTACTACAAATAGTAGTATGAATAAAATATAACTGTCTAAATCAAAATAAACAACTAAGATGACATGAGGACTTCAGGGATGCGGACGTCGTGCAGCTATACCTCAAGTCCCATTGATAGCTAGATCCGAGCAATCTCACTGAACGCTGCTGGGACCAACTCCGATATATGCACAAGAAGTGTAGAGTCTAGTATGAGTACAAGCGACCCTTGTACCCTGTAAGTGCCGAGACGAACCCCGACGAAGTAGTGACGAGGCTAAGGAAAGTCACTTATAATAATCTTTACGCAACAATAATAACAACAGGAAAGACATGAAATGGAAGTAAAATAGTTAACTCATAGAAACGAATTTGAAATCCAACTAGCAGAGAGCCCATAAATAAATTCATCTCAAAATACTGAGGCAAAGCCAACTGTCACAAACAACTACAACATCTACAATCCGTTGCAGTGCGTAACTCGATCCAACCATATCAACGTTAGTCAATATCGTAATTCGTCCTTATTCGCCATTTCAATTCATTACCTTTTAATTTCTGTTGCAATGTGCAACTTGCTCCCCAATCAATTTCGATCAACAATAGCAATTCAACAACCAAAATTTACAAGAATTTTTACATCAAAAGAGTAAATGTACGAGGCAATGAAAAATCACATAATAATCAAAGAATCTCTAACAACTCAAATGTCTCAACCTTACCAACTCATCGGTATCTATCAATTAGACAACTTGTACAAGTGAAACCATGTTATACAAAGCAAGAAATATTACAAAACTATAAGGCAAGTAAGACATATGATAATTTAGATATGCAAGTAGAGACAATTAGCAAACACGCATGGAATCATGGAAGGGATGGAAAATTTAATACAAGAATAACTAAATGACAAGTAACGATTATGGCATAGAAGATAATAAATCATGTAGCAATTAAGTCATGAAACAAAATATATCATGAAGTAAAGAAAACATGGAAGCAAGTATCATAACGACGTATATACACCCATCACCTCGAATATATGTCGTTTCCTATATAATTCACATGACACATAGTTCAAGGTTTCCTAATTCCCATAAATCAAGATTAGACCCCAACACTTACATGACTCCACAATTCAAGCAATCAATCAACCACGGCCTTGCCTTTTGAACAAGCCTCTAAACCAACCAAATCTAGCAAAGTGTGACCAAATGATTCAAAATAAGCTTTAGAAGCTACCTACTAATGAAAGAGGTTCAATTTTGATCTTTTTTGGAAAAATTTTGTCACAACCCAAAATCCTAAATGAGGTCGTGATGGCGCCTAACAGCGGGGTGAGGCAAGCCGACTCTTAAGTTACTAAAGGTTCCTTCTTATTAGTTTAAACACTTTAAAATATACTTGGTTTTTAAAAGTTAAAACGTAATTTGACAAAGATAATTAGCCAGTTTTTAATCGAAACAGTCATGATGAGGAATGAGCCAATATGTATAGATACAGACCCGTAAACCAAAATAACAACTACATGTGCGCCAGGAACTAGTGTCACAAGTTCTACGGTCATACTAACAGAATATACAAAACAAAATATACAATCCCACTGTCTGGAAGGAATAAACGGGAAATAAGCAAAAGAAAACTCCAAGGTGGCACCGAGGATCGCCAGCAGAAGCAGCTCACCGTGAAGTCTGGTCCAACAGAGATCAGAATCGAGATCCGGTCTGATAACCAGATGTACCAGCCTCAGAACCTGTACAATTAAGTACATGTGTGTAGCATGAGTACATAAAAAAATATGTACCTAGTGAGTATCCCCGCCTAACCTCGAAGAGGTAGTGACGAGAGGTAGACGTGATACTTACTAGGGTCAATATTTTCTAAATAACATGATTTATAGGAACTAGGCAGGCATAACAGTCCTAGAAATCACAAGGAGATAAATCATCAAATATAGTTGTATTTACCTTTGCATGTCAAATTACACTAGCACATAATGTACAAAATTCCCTTATTAACCTGAACTAGTTTGTACAATTACAACAAATTTCCAGTGAATCATACAACACATATTAGCCCGGACACGTACGGCCAAAACATTGCAAAAAATAAATGTGCATTGGTGAGTGTCGAACGGCTCGAACCATAGATGTATCTATTACCCCGCTCGCGAATCGAACATGCGACGCGTTGGACATAATAGTAGGGCTATTCCTCTCACGAATCATACATGTGACGCGGTGCCGCATACATACATAAAATTATCAATTTTTAGGGAATTATCAGATATTATTGTGTAAGGCAAGAACCTAAGCAATATATCATGGACCACAACTTACTAATATTCTCATGCCAAATCAAGGATAATAAGCAAATTCAAGATACGTTTAGGAATACACGTAAGGCACATATAAGCATACTCGTGAGTCCTAGAACTACCCAACATAACATAGTAGTAGCTACGCACGGACTCTAGTCACTTCGTGCCTGCGTAGTCCCCGCAAATAAGGACATGCAATTATTTATAATCACATATGGGGAGAATTCCCCCTTACAAGGTTAGAAAAGAGACTCACCTCGGGTCGAACCTACTTCCCGGACCAAGAACGCACCCGAAACTTTGAACTCTACACCCGAGGACTCGAAACTAGCCAAATGTTATACAAATTCATTAATTTATGCTCAAAATATGGAAATTCTCCTACTTATTTAGTAAAATTCCCATTGTTGAGAAATTCTAAAATCCAACCCCGTCCCACATGCTCGGATTCCACAAATTCTCGAAGGAAACAGCCACCCTTAGCCTAAGGATCATTAATATACGGTTTCTACTTGATTTCATAGCTAATTCACGGATATATTTTCAAATTATTGAAAGCCCTGATTACCACCCCATACTTGAATTTCCACTAATTTAGGCAGTTAATTAAGCTAGTATTTCATGCATGAAGCTAATTTACTTACCTTCAATAACCAGGTCATTTGCCCCTCTAAAATGGTGGAAATCGCCCCAAGGAAGAAGAAGAAGATAAGGGAAATGAGTTCATTCCCGTGTATAAAACACACTGTCTGAACAACGTTTCCGCACCTGCGGCTCGAGGACCGCACCTGCGGTCTCGCACCTGCGAGCAAAAGCTCGCACCTGCAGAAATGGACTAGGATGCCTGGGCCCGCACCTGCAGAGTGGAGACCACACCAGCGGCGCCGCTCCTGCGGAGTTTTATCCGCACCTACGAGAATTGGCCTGACCACTGGGGCTCGCAACTGCGAGGCTGGGACCGCAGGAGCACTCCCGCACCTGCGACTGGGCAACCGCACCTGCGGTCACACCAGAACAGGAGCACCAACAACTATTACAACTGGATTTTGGTCTCGTATGGTGTCCGGGAGGCACCTGGGCCCACATGAGCCTCCGTCCAAATATACCAACGAGTCCCAAATCATAATACGGACTCGCTCGAGCCTTCGGAACACCAAAACAACGCTAAAACTCAATATCACACCTCAAAACCCCTAGAACCAAACTTAGGAACTTAAATTTTCTAGACTTCGCTAACAACGCACCGAAACGACCTATACTACTTGGAATAACACCAAATTTTGTAGGCAAGTCATAAATGACTTAATGTAACTATTCCCGATCTTGGAATTCTATTTGGACCTCAATATCGCAAAAATACGTCCCAAACAATAATAGGAACTTAAGGATCTCTTAATTCAATATTGGGCGCTGAAACGCTCCCGGGTCATCAGAAACCCATTCCGAACCTACGCCCAAGTCCGGAATCATCATACGAAGCTACCGGAATCGCGAAACTCGATTCCGAGGTCGTTTACTAAATATGTTGACCGAAGTCAAACTTGGCCTTAAAGGCCAACCTTAAGGAACCAAATGTTCCTATAGCACTCCAAACACCCCCGAATCCCAGACCACCAGTCCTTGCAAGTCATAAATCATAAATAAGCCGCTATGGGAGGTTCATTTAGGGGAACGGGGTCCGATAATGCAAAACGACCGGTCGGGTCGTTATATTCTCCACCTCTTAAACAAAGTTCATCCTCGAACTGGTCTAGAATCATACCGGAGTGCTGAATAAGTGTGGATATCTTCTCCGCATGTCCTCCTCGAATTCCCAGGTCGCCTCCTCGACTGGTTGGCCCTTCCACTGGACCTTTACAACATAAACTCTATTGGACCTCTACTGGCGGTCCTATCTATCAATAATAGCAACAGGCTCTTCCTGGTAGCCCAACCTCTCATCCAACTAAATAGTGCTGAAATCAACCACGTGAGAGAAATCGGCGTGGTACTTCCGGAGCATGGATACATGAAAAACTGGATGAACTCCTGATAAACTGGGAGGTAAGGCCAAATCATAATAAACCTCCCCAACTCACCATTAAACCTCAAAGGGACCTATAAACCTCGGGCTCAACTTTCCCTTCTTCCAAACCTCATAATACCCTTCATAGGCGAGACTTTCAACAGGACCCTATCTCCCTCCATAAATGATACATCGCGCGCCCTCTGATCCTGCGTAACTCTTCTGTCTGGACTGTGCTATGCGGAGCCTCTCCTGAATCAACTTCACTTTCTCCAACGCATCCCTCACCAGGTCGGTGCCATATAACTTAGCCTCGCTAGGCTCAAACCACCCGATAGGAGAACGACATCGCCGACCATACAAAGCCTCAAATGGTGCCATCTCAATGCTGGACTGATAATTGTTATTGTAAGCAAACTCGGCCAAAGGCAACAACTGGTCCCACTGACCTCCAAAGTCAATCACATATTCCCTGAGCATGTCCTCCAATATCTGAATTGTACGCTCCGACTGACCATCAGTCTGAGGATGAAATGCTATGCTGAGGTCTATCCGGGTACCCATCTCACCATGTAATGCTCTCCATAAGTGCGAGGTGAACTGAGGACCTCGATATGATATAATGGACACCGGCACACCATGCAACCGGACTATCTCATGAATGTAGATCAGGGCCAACCTCTCAGAAGTATAAGTGGTAGCTACTGAAATAAAATGCGCCGATTTGGTCAACCTATCCATAATGACCCAAACCCCGTCAACCTTCTGCAAAGTCCGAGGCAACCCAACCGCGAAGTTCATAGTGATGCACTCCCATTTCCACTCAGGAATGGGCATCTCCAGAAGTAGGCCTCCTGGCCTCTGGTGCTCATACTTCACCTGCTGGCAATTAAGACACCTAGCCACATACTCCACAATGTCCTTCTTCATTCGCCTCCAACAGTAATGCTGCTTCAAATCACGATACATCTTTGTAGCACCAGGATGAACAGAATTTTGAGAACTGTGTGCCTTCTCTAGAATCCTCTCCCTCAGGCCATCAATCTTAGGAACGCATAAGCGGCCCTGAAGTCTCAGAACACCATCCTCGCCAATAATAATCTCCTTGGCCCTACCCTGAACCACTGTCTCTCGTAGCTCAGCCAAACACAGATCATCATACTCCCGAGCCTTAATTTCCCCCAATAACGAAGACTGAGCAACCACATGTGCAAGAACTCGACGAGGCTCTGACAGGTCTAATCTCACCAGGCGATTAGCCAAGGACTAAATGTCCAAGGCTAGAGGTCTCTCCTCTGCTGCAATATAAGCCAAGCTACCCATACTCTCCGCCTTCTTGCTCAAAGGATTGCTACCACGTTTGCCTTGCCCGGGTGATAAAGAATGGTAATATCATAATCTTTCAACAACTCAAGCCACCTGAGCTACCTCAAACTAAGATCCTTCTGCTTGAACAAGTGTTGTAAGCTACAGTGGTCTGTATAAACCTCACAGGACACTCCATACAAGTAGTGCCTCCAAATCTTAAGAGCATGAACAATCGCCGCCAACTCCAAATCGTGCACAGGGTAATTCTTCTCATGAACCTTCAGCTGGCGTGAAGCATAAGCAATAACTCTCTCCTCCTGCATCAATACACACCCCAAGCCAATGCACGAAGTGTCGCAATATACTGTATACATCCCAGAATCGGAAGGCAATACCAGAACTGGTGCTAAGGTCAATGTTGTCTTGAGCTTCTAAAAGCTCTCCTCGCACTCATCGAACCATCAAAACGGGGAATTCTTCTGAGTCAATCTAGTCAATGGGTATGCAATAGAAGAGAATCCCTCCACAAATCAGCGATAATAGCCTGCTAGGCCCAAGAAGCTCCTGATATCTATAGCTGAAGTAGGATGCGACCAACTCTGAACTGCCTCAACCTTCTGAGGATCGACCTCGATACCCTCTCCGGATACCACATGCCGCAAGAATGCCACGGAATCCAACCAGAACTACACCTGGAGAACATAGCATATAGCTTTTGTTCTCGCAAAGTTTGGAGCACAACTCTCAAATGCTGCTCGTGCTCCCCCAGACTTCGTGAGTAAATTAAAATGTCATCAATGAATACAATGACAAAGGAATCAATATACAGCCTGAACATCGTATTCATCAAGTCCATGAATGCCGCTGGAGCATTAGTCAAACCAAAGGACATCACCAGAAACTCATAATGGCCATATCTCGTACGAAAAGCAGTCTACGGAACATCTGAAGCCCGAATCCTCAACTGATGGTACCCCGATCTCAAATCAATCTTAGAAAACACACGAGCACCCTAAAACTGGTCAAACAAATCATTGATGTGCGGCAAAGGATACTTGTTCTTAACGGTGACCTTGTTCAACCGACGGTAATCAATACACATCCGCATAAACCCATCCTTCTTCTTTACAAATAGAACTGGAGAACCCCATGGCGATACACTCGGCCTGATGAACCCCTTAGCTAAAAACTCCTCAAGCTGCTCCTTAAACTCCTTCAACTCTTTCGGAGCCATACGGTACGGAGGAATAGATATACGTTGGGTGCCTGAAGCTAAGCCAATGCAGAAATCAATATCACGATCCGGAGGCATGCCTGGAAGATCCGAAGGAAATACATCGGCAAACTCTCAAACCACTGGCACTGAATCAATAGTTGGATACTTGGCGCTGGTGTCCCGCACATAAGCAAAATAGGCCAGACAACCCTTCTCGACCGTATGTCGAGCTTTCAAGAATAAAATAACTCGGCTAGTTGTACTAACTGAGGAACCTCTCCACTATAGCCTAGGTGATTTGGGAATGGCTAAAGTAACTGTCTTGGCATGGCAATCTAGCACGGAGATAAAGAGATAGCCAATCCATGCCCAAAATAATCTCGTAATCAACCATGTCGAGCAATAAGTGATCCGCTCGAGTCTCGAATCCATAAAATGAAATCACACAGGATTGACAAATCCGGTCTACAACCACAAAATTGCCCACGGGAATGGACACATAAATAGAAGAACCCAAGGACTCACGAGGGACGCCCAAAAAATGAGAAAATAAGACTGAAACATAGGAATAAGTGGATCCTGGGTCAAATAACACGGATGCCTCTTTACCACATACTGTAATAATACCTTTGATCATGGCGTCTGAGGCCACTTCATCTGATCTGGCCGGGATAACATAGAATCTAGCTGAAGCACCGGAAGACTGAGCCCCGCCAGAATGAATAAGAGCTGGCTGACCTCCGTTGGCATGAATAGGGGCTGGTAGAGCTCCCCCTGCCTGGCCTCTACCTCTGGGACGACCTCTACCAGTCTGCCCTCCACCTCTGGGTGGACGAACCGACTGTGCTGAAAATGTAGGCTAATAGCTCTGCTGAACGGCCTTGCCCCGAAGCCTGGGACAAGTCCTCCTTATATTGCCTGGATCCCCACACTCATAACATCTGGCTGGTGGCATGGCCTGCTGCCCTGAAGAAGGACCCTGGACAGCTAGGGGACAGGGAGAACTCTCCGGCATGGCACTGAAGTAAGGAATAGAAGACCGCTGATGACCGGAATACCCGCCTGAGGAACCCTGAATGGCTGGTGGACTGTAGGAACTCTCTGGCATGGCGCTGAAATAGGGCCTCACTGGAGCACCACGGGGAGGTGGAGGAGGAGCTGAATATGGAGGCCTGCTAGACTGGCCTCTACCGAACTGACATCTACCCCTAGATGGGACACCTCTGAAATCTCCCTAATAACTAGACCTCTTATCCTGATGGCTCTGCTCTCTGCCTCTCAAATGATAACCCTCAATCCAGCGAGTTATCTCGACCACAAGCTGATAGGGAGTCCCCATCTCCACCTCTCGGGCCATGTTGGCCCTAATACCTGAGTGCAGCCCTGCTACAAATCTCCTCACTCTCTCAGCATCAGTAGGCAATATCACAAGGGCATGACGGGACAACTCAGAAAACCTGGCCTCGTAATATGTCACTGACATCTACCCCTGCTCCAGCTGCTCAAACTGATATCGCAGTTCTTCCCTCTTGGAAGGTGGAATATATCTGTCAAGGAACAGCTGAGTGAACTGCTCCCAAGTGATGGAAGGGGAACCTGCTGGTCTACCTAGGATGTAGGACTGCCACCATCATGCCCTCAAGCTGGAAAGTGGTGAATTCCACTCCATGAGACTCCAGTATCCTCATGTTGTGTAGTCTGTCCCTGCACCTATCAATAAAGTCTTGGGCATCCTCGCCCTTCTCACCCCCGAATATAGGAGGGTGCAATCGGGTCCACCTATCTAGTAACATCTGCGGATCACCGTCCGCAGCTGGTCTAAGCTTAGGTGTTGTACTATTGGCTGGGCTCCACTCATGGGCAGTGTACCCGGGGTATAATAAAGTGTTGTTGTCTGGCCTGAAGCCTGGGCTGTAGGGTTCTGGGCTCCCCCTCCTGCCTGAGATGTGGCAGGATCCGCTGGAAATAAACCAGCCTGAGACATAATGTCCATGAATCGCATCATACGGCCCATGATCTCCTGGAATCCTGGCGTCGTCATAAAGTCTACTGGAGCAGGACCTGCTAGGGGCACCTCGCCCTGCTCCTCTATAGTGGGGTCCTCTGGTGGTACGACTGGGATAGCTCGGGGACGCCGTCGTCCCCTACCTTGGTCTGGTGCCCTCCCCCTGCCTTTGCCACGGCCGCGAACAACGGAGGTAGTGGCCCCTCCCGGATATGGAACATCGGATGTACGTTTCCTCACCATCTGGGAGAGAATAAAAGAACGAAATTTTGTAAACCATCGACTGCACGATAGAATGAAAATAAGGAGAGGTTTTCCTAACACCCTATAGCCTCCCGAAGATAAGTACAGACGTCTCCATACTGATCCGCAAGACTCTACTAGGTTTGCCCGTGACTTGTGAGACCTACGTGAACCTAGTGCTCTAATACCATATTGTCACAACCCAAAATCGTAACTGAGGTCGTGATGGCACCTAACAACGGGGTAAGGCAAGCCGAATCTTAAGTTACTAAAGGCTCCTTCTTATTAGTTTAAATACTTTAAAATATACTCGGTTTTAAAAAGTTAAAACGTAATTTGGCAAAGATAATTAGCCAGTTTTTAATCGAAATGGTCATGATGAGGAATGAGTCAATATGTATAGATACAGACCCCTAAACCAAAATAAAAACTACATGTGCACCAGGAACTAGTGTCACAAGTTCTATGCGCATACTAACAGAATATACAAAACAAAATATACAATCCCATTGTCTGGAAAGAAATAGACGGGAAATAATCAAAGAAAACTCTAAGGTGTCGCCGAGTATCGTTAGGAGAAGCAGCTCACCGTGAAGTCGGGTCCAACTGAGATCAGAATCGAGATCTGGTCTGATAACCAGATGCACCAGCCTCAGAACTTGTACAATTAAGTACAGGTGTGCAGCATGAGTACATAAACAAATATGTACCCAGTGAGTATCCCGCCTAACCTCGAAGAGGTAGTGACGAGAGGTAGATGTGATACTTACTAGGGTCAATATTTTCTAAATAACATGATTTAATAGGAACTAGGCAGGCATAACATTAGTAGAAATCACAAGGAGATAAATCATCAAGTATAGTTGTATTTACCTTTGCATGTCAAATTACACTAGCACATAATGTACTGAATTCCCTTATTAACCTGAACCAGTTTGTACAATTACAACAAATTTCCAGTTAATAATACAGCACATATTAGGCTTGACACATACGACCGAAACGTCGCGAAAAATAAATGTGCACTACCGAGGGTCGAATGGCTTGAACCAAAGATGCATCTATTACCCCGCTCGCGAATCGAACATGCGACGCAGTTGAAATAATAGTAGGGCTATTCCGCTCACGAATCATACATGTGACACGGTGCCGCATACATACATAAAATTATCAATTTTTAGGGAATTATCAGAGATTATTCTTTAAGGCAAGAGCCTAAGCAATATATCATGGACCACAACTTACTAATATTCTCATGCCAAATCAAGGATAATAAGCAAATTCAAGATACGTTTAGGAATACACGTAAGGCACATATAAGCATACTCGTGAGTCCTAGAACTACCCAACATAACATAGTAGTAACTACGCATGGACTCTCGTCACTTCGTGCATGCGTAGCCCCCGCAAATAAGGACATGCAATTACTTATAATCACATATGGGGAAAATTTCCCCTTAAAAGGTTAGAAAGGAGACTCACCTCGCGTCGAACCTACTTCTCGGACCAAGAACGCGCCCGAAACTCCAAACTCTACACCCGAGGACTCGAAACTAGCCAAATGTTATACAAATTCATTAATTTATGCTCAAAATATTTAAATTCTCCTACTTATTTAGTAAATTTCCCAGTTGAGAAATTCTAAAATTCAACCCCGGCCCACATGCTCGGATTCCACAAATTCTCGAAGGAAACAGCCACCCTTAGCCTAAGGATCATTAATATACGGTTTCTACTTGATTTCATAGCTAATTCACGGATATATTTTCAAATTATTGAAAGCCCTGGTTACCACCCCATACTTGAATTTCCACTAATTTAGGTAGTTAATTAAGCTAGTATTTCATGTATGAAGCTAATATTAGAGTGAAATTACTTACCTTCAATAACCAGGTCATTTTCCCCTCTAAAATGGTGGAAATCGCCTCAAGGAAGAAGAAGAAGAAGATAAGGGAAATGAGTTAATTCCCGTGTATAAAAACACACTGTCTAAACAGGTTTTCCACACTTGAGGCTCGAGGACCGCACTTGTGGTCTCGCACCTGCAGAAATGACTAGGATGCCTGGGCCCGCACCTCCGGCTCCGCTCCTGCGGAGTTTTATCCGCACCTTTGAGAATTGGCTTGACCACTGGGGGTCGCACCTTCGAGGCTGGGACCGCAGGAGCAGTCCTGCACCTGCCACTAGGCAACCGCACCTGCGGTCACACTAGAACATGAGCACCAGCAGCTATTGCAGCTGATTTTTGGCCTCGTGTGGTGTCTGGGAGGCACCTAGGCCCACCAGAGCCCCCGTCCAAATATACCAATGAGTCCCAAATCATAATACGGACTCGCTCGAGCCTTCGGAACACCCAAAACAACGCTAAAACTCAAAATCACACCTCAAAACCCCTAGAACCAAACTTAGGAACTTTAAGTTTTCTAGACTTCGCTATTAACGCGCCGAAATGACCTATACTACTCGGAATGACACCAAATTTCTCAGGCAAGTCATAAATGACATAACAAAACTATTCCTAGTCTCAGAATTTTGTTCGTACCTCCATATCACAAAAACACATCCCAAACCATAATAGGAACTTAAGGAACTCTTAATTCAATATTGGGCGCCGAAACGCTCCTGGGTCATCAGAAAACCATTCCAAACCTACGCCCAGGTCCGGAATCATCATACAAAGCTATCGGAATCGTTGAAACTCGATTCCGAGGTCGTTTACTAAAAATGTTGACCGAAGTAAAACTTGGCCTTAAAGGACAACCTTAAGGAACCAAATGTTCCTATAGTACTCCAAACACCCCCCGAATCCCGGACCACCAGTCCCCAAAATTCATAAATCATAATGAGCGGCTATGGGAGGTTTCATTTAGGGGAACAGGGCCCGATAACGCAAAACGACCGGCCGGGTCGTTACAAAGTTAACAAAAGTCAACCCCGGGCCCATTCGGTAAAAACTTGAGTTTGGACCAAAACTTTATTACACATTCACCCCGAGCCCGAGTTTGTGATTTTTTTGACATCCGACCTCAAGTCAAGGTCTAAATCTCAATTTTAAAAAAAATTTAACGACCCAACCGCTCGTTTTTCTTTTTAGATCTTTGTTCCCCTAATTAAGACTCCTTGTATGTACCTTTACTGCTTTTTAACTTGCGGGGATGGTTGACTTGTGTTTGGAAGGGTTTGAGTTGACACCGGAACTCCTTTCCTTAATAGTGGCCTATGCTGGCCAAGTTTGACTTGAGTCAACATTTTGAATAAACGACCTCTAAATCGAGATTTGACGGTTCAAGAGAGGTGTATTATAGGTATCTACTCTCAATTATCCACTTAATATCTCTCGATCAGAAAGTGGTTTTGCCCAAATTTGGCTTTCTCAAGACCAAATAGGTATAACTCAAAACAGTTGGTAAGAGTTTAAGAGAGGTTATTATTAACTTGAGGTTGACCCTTTAATTGGATTAATCAATCTCTCAATTGAACAAATTCCTTGTTAGCTAAGTTATCCTAGACTAGGTCTCTCTTTCTCCAGTAGAGACTAAGTCAAGTGGGCATGAACTAATGTTTGCAACCATTAATTCTACAATTAAAGCAAGAACTAAGCTAAATAATAGACACCCAATCATAAACAAGCACTAAATTAGATACCCATAAGGTTTACACACTAGGGTTGGGTCACAGCCCTAGTAAAAGTCTAGCTACTCAAAATGTGTTTTGAAGAAAATAAGGAAGAATAACTAATTAACCTCATAATGAAGCTAACAATGATTAAATCTATTGTAAATACACCAAATTTTGCGTACTCTGTGATCTTCAACACTTAGCCCAGCTTTGTGGCCGCAAAATTCATGTGCAGTCCCTAATTTGCAAAAATTCCTACTACATATTTCTTTTTTGTTTTAGGTTGCAGATGGAATTCTGCGGTCCGCAATTTCTTCTACGGAGCGCACCTTATGTGCTTTTGTGCCCTTTGTTTCTTTGTGCTTGGACTACTCCTCTTTGAGTCGGATTTCATCTCGGGAGCCCAACTTCCAGCATTATTGCATTTTTGCACAATTTCATTAGTTTCGGGAACCCAATTCAATGATTTTAGGCTAAAGCAAAAGCTAAAAGGCGTTAATAAGCAGTCAAAATTTCCACTTATTAACTCCCCCAAAATTAAGTCTTTGTTTGTCCTCAAGCAAATAAACTATTTTCCACCTCCAAAAGTTAAGGGTCATTCCAGCGAGTCGAAGGTGAGCCATCCACACATCAGTTGGAACCAACTACCCACACTACTTAAGTATTATCAACAAGGCGACAAGTTAAACAATTTATGCACATGTAGTTCTAATGTGACATTTGAGATTCAAGAATTTACTTCACTCATCAAGGACTCTTGTTCTACATGTAGGTCATGGTGGACTCCAAACTCTTCCTCCTCTACTTTCCAATATCTCTCAAGAGAATGTCGCAAGTACAACTTCAAGTACCATAGGTTTCCCCCTCATGTAGATCACCACTACTGTAAGATCACTCAGTTTGAAATCAAGTAGGACTTCTTTCGGGATGTAATGAAGGTTTTTGGATTTGGATTGGATACATTATAGGTGAGTGGTTACACCTTTTCTTAAGCACTCCATTCTTCATTTCTCGGCTCACACTTTACTGATTCTTTGAGGCACTTTTTTTTCTTTGGGGGACTAGATAGACTTAACATCACTCTTTCTCAATCATTAAATTCATTTTTTCCCTCTTTGATTTCTCCATGTTTGGGATCATTGCCTCCCTTTTTTATTCCTTCAACTCTTCCATTTATTCACTTTTTTTTTGCATTTTTCTTTTGTTCTTTTTCTTTTTCTTGGTTTTCCTTCTCATCATTTCTTTTCTCTTTTTGTGTCTTGATACCTTTTTCAAGTACCTTTCTCTCCCCTAAACTTACGTTTTTATCCACTTGTTTCACAAGAGTGTTAAGGAAAGCTCAGGTGCCAAGAGAGGGTCACGACAAAACGGGTAAAGGCTTGTAAGATGGTTATAAAATGAGAGAAGTTTGAGACTCAAAGGGCTTGACTAAGGATGATGGAATTGGTTGGAAATAGAGAACTCAATTAGGTCTTTTTATTCATTACTACTACTATTATTACCTAAACACCAAAAATGGACTCATTCCCTTAAGAAGGTTGTCATGTTATCCATCGTTGGGACGAGTAACCCGATTCACACAACAAATTCCTTTGGAAAGAACCATGGCATTAAGAAAACCAAAGGCTTATTACCTACTAGAACATATAAAGAAGCTACTAAATCAAACAAAGAAGCTACTAACCCACACTAAGAACTCACAAAGGAAGAAAAATAACGAAGCTACTAAACAGGAGCTACTTAATATACATATGAGAGAAAAAGAGAGAAGTTATACATAATAAGAAAGAGAAAGAAAATAATATATAATTATTACAGGCCAATTGTTTTAGAATGTACCAATTATGATCAAATAAACTCCACCCCTCCCCCGAATAAAGATAAGCATTGTCCCCAATACATCATAAAATAAGAGTAAAATAGGGGAAAGAGTGCAGAAAACTCTCTATGGCTCCTCTGACATCTCTATATCCACAAAAATACACCGCCCTCAGTCTCATCCAACTGGATCTCATCATCCTCAACTTTGGGAGTGACTGGGTTGGTGAACATCTGACGCTCTGCCTCGGTATCGTTGGCAACAAAGTTTGGATCCTCAGACTGGCCAGCTGGTGTCACCGATGCTGATGGTGCTACAGGATCTAGGCCTGAAGGGTGTGGTCAATAAAAATGCCGAAAGGGATATCTCTGGCTGCAGTAAGCTTTGAAACCTGTCTCCGGAGCTTGTCCACTGAGTACTTGATGGCTTGGAACTTTCTCACCTTCTTTACTTCTTTTCCCATCTCTTTGATCACTGACCCATATTGTACCAAGGTAGCCATGATGGTGTTTTGGTTCTGCAGAAGCTTATTCAATGTCTCTTCGATTGACGGGGGAATCTGATGTGCCTGAACAAAAGACTGTGTTGCAACAATACTAGCTACGTCAGACATCTTTACAGTTGTTGAGGCTCGCTAATATCTGGGAGACTCACATCCCAGAAAGTGGGGTAGTAGGCGAGGACACCAGCTTCAAAGTCGAGGTGGAACCTGTGAGAGGAACTGCAGTAGGAATTAAAGATGATGATGGATGCATATTTTTAGCACTAGAGGAAGGCTCAGCCGAAGTGGATGGAACATCAACTACCTCCGTAACTACCATCGCTGGCTCATCAGACTGGCCTGTAGTGGTAGACGGTTGACCTTTTCTCTTAGGGTTGTTTGCATCCATTAGTCAGTACCATGAGAAAAGCTTCTTCAGCTGCACATTTGTATCATAATCCCTCGGCTCTACCCTCACATCCGTGAGATACTTTGTACTAGTGTTGGGCTACGGGCAGGACGAGTCAGTTTTCTAAGCAATTACTGAGATGTTGACCGACATCAGAACACCCACATTGATAGGGTTACCGGCCATGATAGAAGCAACTACAACTACCCGAGGAATCAGAGATAAGTATCATTCTGGATTAATTCCAGTCTGCTGCAGACAAAGGTTTTCCACCCCTTTGCCTCAAAGTGCTCCTATGAATAGGAACCCCTATTGTGATCCATGGTGGTGGTGGCCCAGGAGCTGCTAGAATCTCTACTAACCAAGGTCAGGCTGCATCTCCCATTGCATACTTCTTTAAGTATTCGCTCGGCTTGACATCTTTGAAACCCAAGTAAGTGTTGGGAGCATTCTGATCAAATCTCACTTTAAGGTTGCACACTTTGGTTACCTTTGTCCCCTTCTTGATGTGCGCCACATTGGCGTAGAATTCTCGGACAAGATATTCTTTGGCATCCACCACACTCTGGGTGAACCACATTCACCTATTGCATTCCTTGATCTGTCTCAAGATTGTCGGGTTATACTTCTCCAGATCCTTCAACTAAAACTACCGGTCAAGAGTAAGCGACCTCACTGGCCACCATTGATGGAAGCTGGTGAAGGCGGTCAAGCTGACAAACTAGTTCTTCCAAACCTCTTTATTCTTTGTCCTTTCAAGGCCAGCAACTGTAGCATCTCCCCTTCTGCCATCAACAGGAATATCCTAAACTGATGTATCTGGTGCCTCAGGGACAGGTGTAGTGGATGGCTCAATAGCCTGGCTAGAACTTTTCGAGCCCTCGGAAGTGCTATGAGATGAGGGCGAGTCATCCCTGAGTTGATACCTCCTTGGCAGCCTTGACTGGACAGCCGACTGCTCTTGTACATAGGTTGAGTTACCCTTGATACTTCCCTAGATGGGAAATAAGAGCTAGTCTCGGAAAGGTCTCACCTCTCCCTCTGCCGCTTGTAGGTCTTTGTGATTGTTCTTTGTTTCCTGAGGGGTAAGGCACTCTTGCCTCGACCCCTAGAAGGTTCACCCATCCCTTTAGAAGTATCACATCTGCCTCTAGGTTGATTCATTATCTGTATCAAGTAGAAGTAGTTGTTAATGGCAATTCAATGTTCAATCAGACACATGAGATATACAAGAAAATACCAGAAGACAAGGTCAAGGTCACAGTTAAATCATGCCTGCAGGATAAAGATCTACGGTTCGCACATTTTTCTTTGCAGCCACAAAAAAGGCCTTGCGGACCACACAATTCTCTCTTGTGGACGCAGATGTAAAGTGCTGTCCGCACATATTTTCTTGTGGCCGTTAACTCATCTATGGACTGCACAATTTCAAGTGCGGCCGTAGAGTTCAAAAAAAAAAAAAAAATACGAACCATTCATTACTTCTATCTAGGGTTGCAATTCCTGCGCAAAATTTGACATGGTAACAATATACAAGCATGAAAATACCTTGACCCATTCCCATAGATCATGTACTAGTTGACCCACTACAGATATACCTCGCGTGAATGGACAATTTAGTTCTACTGACAAAAGGCCTAAAACTAATTAAAATACTATACATTAAACTAAAAAAATGAAAAAATCTAACAAGGAATTTAAGCATACCAAATATGAATGAGTGCAAGGAATGAGTGAGAAACAATTGTTGGACGTGTGAGCAGGTGTTTCACCAAGAATTTCAATACAATGTTGTGTTAGTGTTCAGAAAGGGAAAATGTAATAGTATCCCTATCCCTATATTTATAGCGCTGATGTTCTAAGGGAAAGAGGGGAGAGTGCGGTCACACATTTGAGTTGCGGTCTGCACTATGCTACCTAGGGGCTTAAATCGACCTTTTGTTTGCGGTCTACACAATTGTGTGTGCGGCCACATATTCCTTGTTGGTGCCACAGGTTTCCTATTGCAACTTTATATCGATCTTTTTTTTGATAGACAAACTTCAGAGAGTTGGTATTTTCCACCATCTGCTTGTGCGGTCCGCAAGATAATTGCAACTTAGCCAGATTTATGTTCCACCATTCCTGTAAGGCACACTCATCCCTATAGAACACTTCAAATCAAGTTAGCACAAATAAAAAAACACCTAATTACAAAAGAAGAAAAGAAAAGAAAAAGACATATGGGTTGCCTCCCAAGAAGCGCCTGATTTAACATAGCGGCACGATGCAGAATACCAACTTCCACGACGTAGCCATCTCCAACTTTTTCCAAATAGTGCTTCACCCGGTAACCACTGACTCGGAATACCTCATTGTTTTTGTTCTTCAATTCCAATGCAACAAAAGGCATCACACCCACAATTTTAAAAGGACCACTCCATTTAGACTTTAACTTTCCAAAAAACATTCTCAACCTTGAGTTAGACAACAACACAAGATCGCCCACATTGAACTATTTGTTACAAATGTATTTATCATGAAAATATTTCATATTTTCTTTGTACAAGGATGAACTTGCATAAGCATGGTACCAAAACTCATCCAATTCATTCAAATGTGCAACCCTCAAGTTAACAGCCGCATCCCAATCAAGATTTAACTTCTTTAGAGCCCACATTTCCTTGTGCTCTAGTTCCACCAGAAGATGCCGGTATGGCGACATTCTAATAGGTTTTTTGTAAGTCGTCCGATAAGCCCATAATGAATCATCAATCTTCTTGGACCAATCCATCCGGTTAGCATTCACTGTCGTGGACAAAATACTCTTTATCTCCTTGTTGAATACATCCACTTTACCGCTATCTTGTGGAGGATAGGGAGTCGTGACTTTATGAGTAACACCATACTTGCTAATCTGCCGCAAGCCTTGTTGCAAAAATGTGATCCCCATTGGTTATAATAGCCCACGAAGTACCAAACCTTGTGAAAATATTCTTCTTCAAGAACACCACCACACTTCTCACTTCATTGTTGGGTAAAGCAACGGCCTCAACCCATTTAGACACATAATCAACCGCGACCAAGATGTAGGTGTTTCCACAAGATCTCACAAAAGGACCCATGAAGTGAATACCCCACACATAAAAAATATTAATCTCCAAAATGGTAGTGAGAGGAATTTCATTTATCTTCGAGATTCCACCGGCCCATTGACATTCATGACATCTTTTCACTAGCTCACTAGCTTCTTTGTAAAGAGTGGGCCAATAGAAACCCCAACTTAGCACTTTTGCTGCCGTTCTTGCTCCACCATGGTTACCACTATATGGCTATGAATGACAAGCCCCAAGAGTTTCACATTTCTCTTTTTCTGGTACACATCTTCTAATCACCCCATCCGTACAAATCCAGAAAAATTATGGTTTATCTCAATAATAATCTTGACAATCCCATTTGAGCTTCTTCCTTTGGTTTGAAGAGAACTCATCTAGGATGATACCACACACAAGGAAGTTTGCTAGTAACGCGAACCATGGTACCTCTTTCATTGAAATATCCAAGAGTTTCTCGTGAGGGAAGGAGTCATTAATTTCAAGGCCATCATGCGACCTTCCCTCCTCCTCCAAACGAGACAAGTGGTCTGCCATTTTGTTTTCACTCCCTTTCTTGTCTTGGATGTCAATATAAAATTCTTGCAACAAGAGCACCTATCTCATCAATCGAGCTTTGGAATCTTTCTTGCTCATAAGATAATGAAGTGCCGCATGATCCGTGTGGAAAATGACATTGGCACCCATCAAGTACGAATGGAATTTTTCAATTGCAAACACTATGGCAAGGAGCTCTTTCTCAGTAACGGTGTAGTTGTCACTATTCATGGTCTTACTAGCATACCAGACAAGGTGAAAAATCTTGTTGATGCATTGCCCTAAAATTGACCAAAGCGCTACGTCACTTGCATCACACATGAGTTCAAAAAGGACACTCCAATTTTGAGCGGTGATGATGGGAGTAGTTGTCTAATTGAACTTTAACAATTCATAAGCTCTCATGCAATCATCGTCGAATTTGAACTTAGCATCTTTCTCAAGGAGCTTGCACAACGGGTTCACCACCTTAAAGAAATCTTTTGATGAAATGTTGATAAAACCTCGCATGACATAAGAAACTACGCACATCCTCCACCGAAGTTGGAGGAGGAAGTTTAGAAATCACCTCAATTTTTCCCTTGTCAGCTTCAATTCCATTCTTTGAGATTTTATGGCCAAGGACAATGCCTTCCTCGATCATGAAATGACACTTCTCCCAATTAAGAACCAAATTTGTTTCTTCACATCTTGCCAACATTTTATGTAAATTTGCAAGACAATCATCAAAAGAACCTCTAACTACCGAGAAGTTATCCATGAAAACTTTAAGGTTGTCCTCCACCATGTCCGTAATGATAGACATCATACACCTTTGAAAAGTCGTTGGTGCATTGCACAAACCAAATGGCATCCGCTTGAAGGCGAAAGTACCATAGGGACATGTAAAGCTTGTTTTCTCTTGATCCTTTGGAGAAGTAAAGATTTGGTTGTAGCCCGAATTCCCATCAAGAAAGAAAAAGAAAGCACGACCGGCCAACCTATCAAGCATTTGTTCTAAGAAAGAAAGTGGGAAATGATCCTTCCTTGTGACTTTGTTGATCTTGCGATAGTCTATACACACTCTCCAATCAGTCACCGTTCTTGGAGGAATCAACTCATTCTTGACATTGGTGACCACCGTCATGCCTTCCTTCTTTGGGACACATTAAGCCGGAGAAGTCCACAAACTATCGAAAATGGGGTAGACAACCCTGGCATCCAAACACTTGATAATTCCGTTTTGACACCTTCTTGCATAGCCTCATTGAGTCTCCTTTGATGTTCAATAGATGGTTTGGAGCCTTCCTTCATGTTGATCTTATGCATGAAAAATGCGGAGCTTATCCCCCGAATACATCCACCCAATAGCCTTCTTCCTCCTTTGTAGCACCTCCAATGTAGAATATACCTGCACGTTAGTCAAACAAGAGAAAAGAACAACGGCTAAAGTAGAACAAGGGCCAGTAAATTCATACCGAAGATTTGGAGGCAATGGATTCAACTCCAAGGTAAGAGGCTCTTCAATGGAAGTCTTTGTAGGAGGAGTAGTCCTATTTTCAAGATCCAAAGATAGTTTCCGGGTGCATAACTGTACGACCCCATTGCTTGAAAAGAGTTCACACATTTCATAAAGCCACTCATTTCGTCATCATCAAAGTTGAGCAAGGCGGCCTCCAACATATAACCAATATTGCTTGTGGCACTTGTATCATCAACAATCAAATCGTTTACCAAGTCTAAAAAAGAGCACATTTCATTTCTATTTGGTTTCTGCATGGATTTACACATACGGAAAACCACTTGTTTATCACCCGCCCTGAAGTTGAGTTCTCCGGCTTCCACATCACAAAGAACCTTCCTCGTAGCAAGGAAAGGTCTTCCAAGAACAAGCAACACATCATAATCAACTTAACAATCAAGAATGACAAAATCCACCGGGAGAATGAATTTATCAACACGAACCAAGACATTTTCAATCACTCCCGAAGGTCTCTTCATAGTACGATGGTCATTTGCAATCTCACAGAGGTGGGTCTTTGTTGCCGAATTCCCAAGGTCTTCAAAACCGAATAGGGCATCAAATTGATACTTGCAATTGTATAAGGAACCGTGAAAGAACCGGGATCTTCCAATTTAGGAGCTATTGAATGCACAATTACACTAACTTGATGAGTGACTTTGATAGCTTCAAAATTCATTGACCTCTTCTTCGTCAAGGGATCCTTCATAAACTTAGCATAACTGGGAATTTTGTCAAAGGATTCAACTAATGGCACATTGATTGGGAGACTGTTATCATTTTAATGAACTTTTTGAATTGATTCTCGCCATTTTATTTGGAAAGTCTTTGAGGGTATGGAAGTGGAGGCTTAGGCAATGGTGCCCTAGCCTTTTGCATTACCAGCTCCGGTATGTCAATAATGTGATCCCTAGACGGGTTCACCTCCTCTTGAGTCTCTTCCACAACATCATCAATATCAATCCAAATTTCATTATTTGATTGCATCACATTGTTCGGGACATCTTCTTCTTGTAGAACTTTCTCATCATCCACAAGTTGCTTTTGACTCGACGTGGGTGCATTCTCACCTCTTCCACTTCTTGTAGTAACAGCCATGGCATGTCTCGTGTTGTTCCCGACCTTTGGATTTACCACGGTTTCACTTGGTAGTTCCCCATTAGGACGAGAATTTAGAGCTTGAGAGATTTGATCCATTTGAAATTCTAAGTTGCAGATCGATATGTTGTGTGAGGCAAGTTGAGCATCTGAATTGGAATTCTTTTCCATCATTTGCTTGGTCATGTTCTTAATACGCCCCATCTCATTGTTTGAAGAACTTTGGCCATGGGAAGGAAAAGGGGAAGGGTTGGTCGGTTGTTGATACATCGGGCTCCTTTGAAAACCTGACCCTCGATTGCCTTGATTATTGTTCCATCCTCCTTGATTATTAACCATTAATTTCCTTGATTGTTGTCACTCCAATTTCCTTGATTGTTATTATTATGTCAATTCCCTTGATTATTTCCACCACTCCAATATCCTTGGTTTTTATAATTCAAATTTCCTTGATTGTTTTGAGGTCACCGTTGTTGTTCATTTGGGCCTTGGAAATTGGTTCATTGCCCTTGAAAGTTGTTCACATATTGCACCTCCTCTTCTTGTTCATTGTAAGAATTGTCTTTATGAAAGTTGGCCACTATCCTCTTGCACATAATTCTCCACTCGATGTTGCATTTGCGGACCCTTGGTCCTTATTTTGTTCACCATCATGTTCACTCTCTACATGGCATTGACTTTCTTACGATTTTGCATTTGTTAAAGTTGAGCCTTTGCAAATTGATTCATGGTGGTAGTCAATTCGGCAATGGCTTGTCCATGGTCATGAAACTCTTTGTGAATGTGGATCACATTGGGATCACCTTGTGTAATATTAGCCTGGGATTGCCATGCCGATGATGTTTCCACTATTTTATCTAAAATCTCACACGCCTCGACATAAGGCGTAGTCATGAAGTTCCTAGAACGGCAATTGATTCACTATGCATTGGTTTGTTGTGTTGATCCCACGATAGAAAGTTTGTTGAATCATATTCTCCATCATATCATTGTTGGGACATTCCTTAACCAATGTTCTATATTGTTCCCATATCTCGTGTAGTGGTTCATTTGGCTCTGGCTTGAATGCCAAAATCTCATCCCGAAGTGTATCCATATGCCCAGAGAGAACAACTTAGAAATAAAATTTTCCGCCAACTCATCCCAAGTGTGAATGGAATGGTTCGGCAAATGTTCTGACCAATATAAATCTTCCCCCCGTAGAGAGAAGGAAAAATGCCCTAGCCTCAATGCACCCTCGGAGACATTTGTTTGTCTGCTCCCCCAACAAGTAACCCCTTAAAATGTTTGTATGCATTTTGACTTGGAGCACAGGTTCTCTAGATAAGTGAGCATCACATTGGTGATTTGAAAGTTGCTCGCCCTAATACAGCAAGGAACTATTGCACTTGCATATCCTTCATTGGTTAACACCCGGTGTGGAGCCGCTCATGGTGGAGCTGGAGGTGGAGCGGGGACATTGTCATAAGGCACACGCCCTCTTCTATCGGCTTGAGGTTCAAGAGGAACCTCATCAACTTGCTCATCCTCGACGTCCACATCCCCCAAAGCAATATTTCTGAGCTCATTGTTTGCCATGGTTGTATCTACAATTTCCCAAACAAGTTAATAACACGAAAGAAAAGAAGATATTCCAAAAACACACCCAAATATAGCTAGCATCGTTTTTAACTTCCTGGAAACGGCGCCAAAAATTGATCATGTCCAAATGCACACCTCAATAGAGATATGTAACAATTGTTTTCAACAATATAAACCCAACTACGAGCCGAGGTCGAATCCATAGGGAGCTAAGATAGGACTTAGGGTATATATCCAAGTGAGAAATTGGACTATCTAGATTGTACTTCCACACAATGATTGGTATTCTAATTCTAACGTTACTTTAATGATTGTGAAGTAAAGAAAGAAAACTAGAGACAATTATTTTTTAAGGTTTTTCCAAATTGATAAAAAGTCTAGGGTTGTGACCAATCCCTAGGTGTTTGTCTAATGGAATAAAAATTTTAGTGCTTGTTTTGTTGATTGGGGTTTATTATAGATATAAACTCTAAATTCCCCACTTAATATCTCTCGGTCAGAAAGTGGTTTTGCCCAATTTGGCTTTCTCAAGACCAAGTGGGTATAACTCAAACAGTTGATAAGAGCTCAAGTCGAGTTATTAATATCTCTAGGTTGAACCCTTTAATTGGGTTAATCAATCTCTCAATTGAACCAATTCATTGTTAGCTAAGTTATCCTAGATTAGGTCTCTCTTTCTCAAGTAGAGACTAAGTCAAATAGGCATGAACTATTTTTCAACCATTAATTATGCAATTAAAGCAAAAACTAAGCTAAATAATAAACACACAATCATAAACAAGCACAAAATTAGATACCCATAAGGTTTACACACTAGGGTTGGATCACAATCCTAGTAATAGTATAGCTACTCATAATGGGTTTTGAAGAAATAAGGAAGAACAACTAATTAAACTCATAATGGAGCCTAAAAATGATTAAATCTATTGTAAATACACCAAAACAAAGTAAAAGTTCCTAAAATAGCAAAGAAAAACGGCTACCGCAGTTTCAGACGTTCAAACTTGACCTAATTTTATGCAACTCATCTATTTATACAAGGCTGAAAATATCAGACAAAAATACCCCTCGGGAGGTTCTGCGACTGCACAATTCCATGTGCGCTTCGCAGATTTCTTCATCTGGCACGAACTGGAGTTCTGCGGCCGCACATTTTTGCACTGCGACCGTAGGGCATTCTTCTACAGCTGCACATTTCTGGACTTCGGCCGCAAGGCAGCTCTTCTGTGGTCCGCAATATTTTGATTGTTGCCGCAAGGCAATCTTCTACAGCCACACAAATCTTGTGCGGTACGCAATTCACTAAGGCTTTGAACTTGGCCTTTTTACATACTCTCTGATCTTCAACTCTTAGCCCAGCTTTGCGGTCGCATAATTCATGTGCGATCCGCAATTTAGACAAATGCCTGCTACATATTTCTTCTTTGTTTGCAGCCGCAGATGGAATTCTACGGTCCATAATTTCTTCTGCGGGCATATTGTGTGCTTCTACGCCCTTTGTTGCCTTGTTCTTGGACTACTCCTCTTTGAGTCAGATTTCATCTCGGGAGTCCAACTTCCAGTATTCTTGCAATTTTGAACAATTTTATTAGTTTTCGAAACATACTTAAATTTTTTTAGGCTAAAATAAAAGTTAAAAGGCGTTAATAAGAAGTCAAAATCCCCACTTATCAAACATCTGGATAGGGCCCCGGATGGCTTGGGAGTGTTTCAGACCAACCACAGTTGATTCTAGAATTGCAGAAACTTTGCTGCTGGTTTCCTTCTTCGCGAACACGGAGAAAGCCTCGCCTTCACGATGAAGGAACTGGGGGTTATTGAATATTTTTCTACGCGATCGCGTAGAAGAGGCCGCGATCGCGAAGCTTTGGGGCACTAGCCTCCGCGTTTGCGATCTTCTCATCACGTTCGTGTAGTAGGGGCTGAGTCTGGGAGCTGAGCAGGTCAATGCCTTTCGCATTTGCGAAGAGAAGGACGCGTTCGCGATGAATTGCAGGGGATGGATTTTACGATCGCGTGGGTCCTGTCGCGATCGCAATGAAAATTTTTCTGAGCCTTAGCATTTTTGCCTTCGCGATCATGAGACCCAGTTCGCGATGGCAAAGAAAGGACCACTGGGCATAAACATGATTTAAATTGGGACTTAGGCTTATTTGGTTCATTTCTCTCAACTTGTGGCCGATTTTAGAGCTCTTTCAAGAGGGTTTTTCATTTAGCACCTTGGGGTAAGTATTTTCTACTGAATATGACTTTAATACATATATTATGCATAGATTTTACATAGAAATTGTGAAAATTTTAGGAGACTGTTAAAAAATCTAGGTTTTGATAAAAATGGGATTAGAGCACGATAATGATTATGGAATTAAGTAGAAATTATATATCTAGGCTTGTTATGAATAACATTTCTCTTTGATAATTTTTGGAATTTGGGTACGTGGGCCCGTGCATGAATTTTAAGTATCTTTTAATTTGGGTTGTGTAGTTATTGTAATAGCTAAATTATTAACATTTGAGTATATATTGATTAAGTTATACAATACTTGGCTAGTTTTGGATTGTCCGGCACCGACTTGAGGCTTTTAGAGTAATTTGTGGACTGAAAAGTGAACTTGGGAACGAGGTAAGTCTATTGTCTAACCTTGTGAGAGGGAATTTACCCCATATCTGTTTAAATTTCTATTTGCTACTAATTTTGGGTTCTAAGTATGCATGAAGTGACGAGAGTTCGTGCGTAGATAGAATTCATGTTATGTCTGGGTAGATATAGGCCTTAATTATGCTATTACTTGCACTATTTGGACTTAACTTGTTAGTTAAATTGATTATATTAGTAAGTAAAACTTGGTTAAAGATTATGTTAAATCGAGCTTCATTACTTAGAAAGTTGGCGGAAATGTTTAATTATTTATGGAAACTATATCCTTTCATGGGCTTACCTTGGAGTTGTAAATATTAAATTCGAAATCCGAAAAGTTTTCCTATTCCTGTGGATCGGGCCGAACGCCTCGAAAACTCTCCTATATATATATATATACACACATACATATATAGGGAATGCACCGATGGATTAGACCGTACGACCTCGGTAGTGTATGTACACAAATATTATGGATCATGACGTACGGCCTCAGCATAACTTGTGTTTGTTGTCACTTGGAATCCGATTTCACTTTATATGTTTGTCATGACTTGAGAATTAATAATACATTTTAATCCCTTACTTGTTAAGATTAATATGTGATATTTGAGGACTTTAATTGTTATTCTGATAAATGGTCATTTAATTATTGCCTCTTATTCCATTATTGCCGATGTATTTCATGCCTATTAAATAATCTTGTATATTATGTATATTGCCCATTAGTAAGTGTCGAAGTCGACCCCTCGTCACTACTTCTTCGAGGTTACACTAGATACTTACTGGGTACATGTTGCTTATGTACCCACGCTACACTTCTGCACATATTGTGCAGGTTCTGAGGCTGGTGCATCTGGAGTTCATCCGAGCGCGTACCCACATTATCCGGAGGCTTAATGGTGAGATGCTTTCCTATGTTTGGTTCTGAAGCACCCGAAGCCTTCTCTTGTCATGTTTTTATCATTTATGTCTATTTTATTTCAGACAAGGGTTGCAAATGTGAGATAGGGGAAATGCGAATCCTGCTTCAGAGCCACAAAAGTCGCAACTGTGACTAAATGATCGCATATACGAAGTTTCCACCTTCGCAAATGCGACTAAATGATTGCATATGCGAAGTTTCAACCTTCAAATGCGACCAAATGATCGCATATGTGCGAAGTTTCCACCTTCAAATGCGACCAAATAATCGTATATGCAAAGTTTCCATCATCACAATTGCGAAGGAATGCTATTTTTTCCAGGCATCGCAAATACGATCCCGAGTTGTTCGCAATTGCGAACCATTTCCTCGCAAATACGAGGTTCCCCAATATCAGGCCCTTCTCGCAAATGCGAACTCTTGTTCGCAAAACAGAGGCGAGCAGTTATGAGGCAGACCTCGCAAACATGCATAGAAGTGTAATAAAATCATACGAATTTGCTTGCTCAATCAAATCACCAAAATAATATCTAAATCTACAAATCAATTCTCAAAACAAATGAATCTCAAAGTAAAACTCAAAAACACTAGAATCACATTTAAGCGTCCGAATCATATCAAATCAATTCCGAATTACTCCAAATTTTGCATCAAATAGCGATACAGACCCATTCCAAGTTTAATATCAAATCTAAATTCGTTAGCTAAGAAATCAACTTAAGGTCAAACTTAGTATGTTTTTTCCAACTTGCAAAATACTAGTTTTCGGCAAAATCATTCAAATCAATTTAGGGACCTCCAATTTTAATTCGGGGCATACACTCAAGTCCAAAATCACGATACTGACCTACCGGAATCGTTAAAATATCGATCCAAGGTCGTTTTCACAAAATATTGACCGTGGTCAACTCAAGTTATTTTTAAAGCTAAAAAATCATGTTTTCTTCAAATTTTTACATTATAGCTTTTCAAAAAGCGTCCCAGACTACACACGCAAACCAAAAAACATCAAACGAAGCTAAAGGAGGTCTCTGAACACGGAATTATGAGCTAATAATCAAAATGACCTATTGGATCATCACATTCTATTAAAAGTTTTTTAATTTTATTTAGCTAAATGTTGCTTAGTTTGACCTAAAAAATGTTGAAACACCATCCATCGACAAAAAAATGTATTGAGTTGTTTAAGTTGAACACTCTTGATGGAATTTCTGGCTACGCCACTATTATCAAACAATAATAGAGTCTCGCCCTCTTTACAGAAGCACTAAAGGGCAGTCCAGTGCACTAAGCTCCCGCTATGCGCGGGTCCGAGGAAGGGCCGGACCACAAGGGTCTATTGTGCGCAGTTTTACCATGCATTTCTGCAAGAGGCTGTTTTCACAACTTGAACCAATGACCTCTTGGTCATATGACAACACCTTTACCAGTCACGTCAAGGTTCCCCTTCTCTTTATAGACGCTCTTTCAGCAAAATCATGAAATATCAAGGTTTATATTCAAAAATACAGATAAAAAATGGTAGGCAACTTTTCCCCCATATATTTAAGTTTTGGTGGTTACATTATCTAATAGCTTTGGTATAATGGGAAATAACAAGTATTTGATGGAACAATCGAGGTCCGCACAAATTGATCAGACATTAACATTATTAGAAAAGATGGAGGAAGATGAGGCAGGCAGCACCCGGCCCTTAATTTAACCATCCTAATGATTTAGATTTTACACATGTAAATCTATGTGCCTTAAACCTTGCATTCCATGAATTTTTTTGACTTGTAATCTTATATATCGTGATGTTCTGTAGGTCAAAATTGGAAAGCAGTAGATGTAATAAATGACTTACCATCTTCTTCGTTTTTTCTTCGGTAGCACAAGCGCAATAAATTCCCATGTTTGACCTAGTACTAAACCATTCAAGTCCTGAACAGTAACTAGATCATGATGAGCAGTTAGGCAATTCGGTTATTTTTAACAAAAATCCCAAATTGAAAACAATAACTGAAATTCTAAAATTCTAATCGAAAAATTGGTCAGTCCAATTTTCAATGCTTACCTTACGCAACCAAAGAAGGTATGTTATACTTGCAGTACACTCGATTAAGAACTAAGGACTGCACAGGACGCATGGATTTGGCAAATTCTTGTTCGCACTAATAGTATTATTGCAACTTTTTAGTGTGTCAGTCCGGCCATATATAGGAGGATATTAATTAATATTCTTGAATAAATAGTTAATAACTTGTTACAACATATTAAATTACATTGATCATGTAACAGAGTCACTTCACTGTCATGCGTACAACTTAAATCCTTTTTAAAATAAGCTTGATCAGAGTGCACTAGTTTGACTTGTTCTTATTTCTTTTTTTTTTTTTTCATTCAAAATTATATTATTGCCAACAAGATGAGCCGAAACGGATGTAATATAAATGTTCTGAATTCACGCACTTCCTAGGCAATCAATTATTTTTACTTCACCTAAAATTTTACTATATTATATAGGTATTTAATAGGACGCTACTACTTTGTAAAGATGCCATGCAACAGTACTAAAACAAGGATTTGGGCCTGGTTAAATGAAATGCTTACTTCATTTGAAACACCTCTATCTATTACGTATTGAAAAACTCCGCACACACTAGACAATGAAAAATGCAAGAAAACATACAATGGAGAGAGAACGTTTGTGCCAGCCAAATAAAAAAGATGCATAACATTTCTCTATCACTTCCAAGACAAATTTGTAGAAAGTTGATAAATTCTTTGGACCTTTCTCCAAATGAGCCATTTAAGTAGTTCATGCAAATATTTGGATTTGGCTTGGCATATGCGAGAAACTCTGGATCCTTTTCCAGAACCATAATCTCTTCGTCATCAGATGCAATCCACAACTCTAATCCCCGCTTTGCATGCACTTTCTAAAAAGACAAGCTGATGCTTGGATCGAATATTAGCAGCATCCAAATCCCCCATAAGAGCAACCCAAACAGGCTTTCCCCAACCATAATTAACATCATATATTCCCATATTGCACCAGCTTGTGAATCTAAAAATCTTTGTTTTCTCATTTGTTGACACACTTTCAAGCCACTTGTTGAGGGTCATGAATGTAGATTCGCTGTCTATATCCGTTGAAGACATAATTAAGTAAATGAAAATATGCTCCAAGTCCAATAAAAAAATTATATTTTCGGATACAATGATCAGGCAGATTCAAAAGAATATACCTTTAATGTTCTCAGCGGTTAATTGGGCAAACATCTCCCTTAGCATTATTGCCAAATCAGGCAACTCTATGCTAGCATCTAAAGGGTCACTAAAGGCAAATGCTATCCAAAGAAGGTTTCCAAAAGAGTTTTGGGGCAAAGGTGGCTCAACGTGAGGCCTTAAATTTGCAACAATATGTGTAATCACTAAAGTCTTTGGTGCATCCATAAGGAATTTAGAGGCTGCTGCAATCCGTTTGCAAAGAAAAGCTGTCAATGCTTCAATCTTAGATGGAAAAGGAACACTTTGGCTAGAAGTGTTAGCTTTGAGAGTTTTTATGGCATTGGAGTCGAACAAGAACCTTCTCATTGGCAATTTTGAGCCTTGGAAATAGAAGTTCTCGAAATTCCTTATGAACTTAGTTGGTAATGATTCTACTGGAGGGAATAGAGAGATTGCTGAGGTGAAGTCTGGATCCAGTGTTTCATCACCTTCACCATGGGTAAGCTTGGCCCATGTTTTCAAGAAAGCAATCATCGCAGATGCATCTACAACCTGTTAGTTGAAAATCAAATTAAAAAAGTCACAAGAAAGCACGAACATTCATTTTTTCATGAACAAACATGTTCGTTTAAATTAAAACCTAAATTTAATTCATGTTTTAAATAAAAGCTTAAAATTCCAAGTCTTTTTTAACTTTCGATGTGATAATAACCCACTTCAGTCTTCATATATATATATATTAGTCCCTCTATTTCATTTACTTGGAGTTCTACAAAAAAAAATAAAAAAAAAACTTAAAATTTGTGGGCTTAAAAGCTTAAAAGGAAAAAGCTTTTTTGTGCGACTATAAAAACTTCTCATCGAGAGTAAATGAGTTACATGGAAAGTGTGAAGTTTAAGTTTTTGCAAATATAGAAATGTATCATTTTTTTTTGGAACAAATTAATAAGAAAGTGTGCCACATAAATTAAAATGGAAGGAGTAGTACAAACTATGCAAAAGCCAACCTTGTGAGGCATGCAAACTCCAATTGCTCTTCCACCGCATTCAAATGTGGTGGTTTGTACAGCAAGGAGAGGTTGACAACTCTGTTCAAGACAGTTTCCTTTGCATGGAAGGAACTTGTTGAGGAATGGAATATCAGGATTTTCAAGAAACATAGAGAAATGGAAGTTTGCTTAAGCTTCCATATATAGAACTCCATCGTCATTGCACTCAATGGAGTTTAAGTCCTTGAATCTACCAGCAAGAGGATAGTAATAATAACTTAGGGTTTCAGCAAGAGATTTCTTAAGGAGATCTGAAGCCAAGGTTTTTTCTTTATTCAAGTGGTCATCAACAACGTTCGCATTATTGTAAAAGAGAATGACCGTAACGTAAGAAGATGGAGCAAACTGGTCTAGGAAGGAGATTTTGTACTTCCTTAGGTGCTGAGGAGTTGGTACAGAGGGTTAGATGTTTTCCTTGTGTTTACCTTAAAAATGGTATTAACAATTATATTTGATTTGTGGTTCTAAAAATATGTGATCTATTCTAACACTAGTTGATTATTAGGAAGTAACAAATGCAAGTAAAGAAAAAGAGATAAGCAAACCAATAGTTGTCACAAAATCGGGGCCTCGAGCTCACTGAAACAGGGGGCCTCGAGGTCGGAGAATAACAATAAATGAAGAACACTATATAAGGAACAATAAATCTAAGTGACAGTGTTGAACACGAAAAAGAGCAGAGAATGTTCTATTGCATTGAATGTATTGTCTTACAAGAATGATTGGTGTCCCTTTTATATAGAAGGGGTGAATCTCAACATAGTACATGTCTAATTATGACAGAGAAATACTATTGGTACAACTGTATAACGGTCTTGTACGGACTCAAACTATTTTCGCAGACATTATCAGCTCTAACAACGTGTTCTTGGGAAATTTCCGTCTTTCCATGACGGTCATCGATTTTATACTGCCTCGGGGTAGGCCGTGGCGGGCCTTCGATATACTCTTTCGAGGTATGCACTTCGAGGTCGAACTTCAGATTCCACTCCAAGCCTTTCGAGGTCGGGCTTGGAATGTCATAGAGGTTCCGATACAGGGGTCTCCGGTATTGACCGTATACAGATAGTCCCCACGTTTCTTAGTATGAAATGACAAGAAATGATTTGAATTATTTTATTCTTCGATGCCTTGTGCGATGATGTCAGTCACGTGAGGCAGTGGTTGATGTGACCGAAAGGATGTGCAAAAGTCGCGTCTGCATGATTCTCGAAGAGCTAATAAATCAAAAATGGCGGTTGGCCATCCTCTCACCTTCTCCAACACGCATAACTGGCCCCTATAAATATCCCAATCTTTCACTCCTTAAATCTTTACTTTTCACCGTATCTTTAGATCTTCTACAACTTTTATTTCTTCTTTCTTGTGTTCATCTCTCAACTGAATTTCTTCCCTTTCTCCTAAAATTTCACAGCAAAAAATGGCAAAGACCTCTGAAATCGTTTGCCAAGATGAGAAAGCTCATTCTTCGTCATGCTCGTCTAAGAGCAAAGCAGTAGTGCCTCCTCGTATTGAGGAGTGCATCCCCGACCTTGCGAAACTTCCTCCGATTTCAAAGTCGACAAACCTTCATCGAAACCCGAGCATTGTGAACCCATGTCCTGATACATTAGCCTGATAACTAAAGCTGGGAAAGTGAAGGCTGACTGCCGCTGGGGGAGGCGGTACAAGTGAAGATTCCTTCTCGTGAGGAAGACATAAAAACACACAAAGCTGGTTTTCTTAGCGTGTACACAAATCCTTCTACCCTAGGTCTGGTAGAACCATCTTCGCCATCGATAGACCCTGTAGTCCTCGATTTATGCAGACAATACCGGGTGAAACTCGGCCAACTCTATCCAACATTTTGGCGCATCGTTTACTTGATTAGGTACTTTTCGAACATGGTCGAGGTGATGCCTTGTACCCTCGACCATCTGATTAGAATGTATAACCCCTGATTTTACCGAGGTGGCCTGATTAAGCTTCAACGTCGGGCTTCGAAGCTCCTTTTTGTTAGCATCCATGATGACAAGGACAAGGGGTGGATGAGCCACTTTGTCTGAGTTAGGACCTCAGAGCTGATCCCTGCTGAAAGGACGCCATTCCCCGAGGAATGGAATATGAATCGTAAGTGAGCATATTTCATCAATTAAATATTTTTTTCTTCCTCTTGAACTAAATTCCTCTGACGATACAGTTGTCGAGTGGTATCCTGGTGCGGTCAAGGATCTCCTGGGCTGGGTCTGACTACTCGATTCGACTTGCCCGTATAGCGAGCGCGTGTGGCATGACCTGGCCAAGACCTGATGGGAGGCTAAAAAACATGGTGAGTTTCATTTCTGACATACTTGAATTCTTTTGATAGAATACCTCTCGATAGTACTCTCACCCTTTGGGTTTATCCTTTTGCGCTTGTGCAGTCCTAGGAGAGGCCGTTTTGATGAGGGAACCCCCGCTTGGGGAAGCAGATAATTCAAAACCCATTAGGGAGAAGAAAAGAAAGAGGAAATCACCGACTGAGTCCCCAAAGCCTAAGAAGGCTAAAGTTTAAAAGCCTAAGGTCGATTCAGTGGCGTTAACTTTGGAAGTGGCAGAGAGTCTTCGTTTTGAGGGTGAAGAGAAAGATGACTTCCTGTTAGTACTTAGTGGAAGAGGAAACGTGATTGCTTCGAAGCCTGTTGAGCCGAAGGATTTTGAACCAAAAGTTGTTGATGCTGCCTAACCTCGAGCTGAAGAAATTCTCGAGCGTGGGTCAGATGGAGCCCCTGAGCCGTTCAGCAGCCAAAACATACCTCGAGCCGAGGGGCACCCGATAAATGAACTAGGGGAGCCCAACTTTGAAGCACCGCCGGACCCGTCATTCTCTCCAGGGCTGATGCGAGATGCCTAAAATATGGAAACTACCAATGTGGGGGCTTCCCACGAAGAGAACGATGTGTTCGAGGAATATTTCGCCGGGGTTGACGAAGGCCCTGAACTTAACGCCTCTGTCACACCCCAAAATTGAGGGACGCGACCGGAACTCGACCGGACGACCCCAGTCAAGCGAACCATATTTGCCTTTCTCACCCAACACGTTTCCCCGTGTTTATAACATACATTATTTATGTGAAGCAGTGAGATAAGATTTAAAGTGCGTGATTACTACAATAAGTCAAATTTTCCATCATGTTACATTATTGTACTAGATTTCCCAATTCATACATGTTAGATACAACACTTCCCGATATGGACCACAATTATGAACACATGCAACCACTGCCCAAAATATATATATATATATATATATATATATATATATATACACACACACCCATATAGTGTCTATGGAGCCTCTAAGAGTACTAGGAGTTTATACAATACTTGCAGGCCTGGAATTTCGAGTAATCATCTTCTTCTTCATTCTAACAGGTAAGAATCCCCAAACCCTTTTCATTAATTTTCTGATTTTAAACAAAAGGGGGACTCTCATGAATTGATTCATGAAAATAAAAGGTTATACCTTGCATGCATGTTCATTAATGTCCATATTCTAGTAAGAGGAAGCGGGTTGGGGTAAGGTTCACAGATAAGGGGTTGGCAATCTAAGGGGGGAGTCACATAGCAGTTGATAAATGCTTTAAAAGGGTTCAAATTGTATGCACGGATCTCGAGTCTGAGTTGAACATGTTTTATTGTGAACTACATTGACGGTACTAGTCGGTCTGGTGATTCGTGAGTAAAGGTTAAAAAGTAATTTCGACCCCAAGTATGTGTGGCTAAGTTTAACCTTCGTAGAACCCTCTTGTTGGTTTCGAGTATATGGTATGTGTACCTTGTTTGGAAATGTGTGAATTGACTGTTCAAAAGTGCTAATATGTGAGACTTTACTCTCTGATTCTTCCTGGTTGATTGTCATGCTACTGTGTTGTATGAAGTTGTAAAAGGTGCTTGATGGGCAATGAACGAAAGATTGATAATGTGCTCAAATGTGGGAATGTGTAAAATAGTTGAAAGTCATACGTGGAAAGTAATGAAAAGAGTATTGTGAAACAATATAACCGAATTGAGCGAATGTGGCAACACCGTGTTCATGAAATTTCTACTAGATTGATGTTATGGTGCCTTGGGCCCAAATAAATGAGTCGTTGATATGAATTTTTATTCCTTCAATTGGTGATTCATGTGATGAAATTATTTGTGATTGTGCTGTGAATTAAAATTTTTCAGGCAGGGTCGGGTTGCGCGCCGCAACACGAAGTGATAAGGATGATGGGTTGTGGTGATAAGGTTGGCCAAGGTAATAAGGGTGGCCGAGGTAATAAGGATGAAGGTGATCGATATCACTATTGAAATGAAAAACTATGAGCTCTTGAATATGATGATGTTGAAAGGGAAAAAGGACAGATTGTGCATCTTGTTTGATTTTGGTTGTTTCCTTCCACGTGCAATTATAAATTGGTTCTATTGATTTTCCTTAATTGTGTATTGTTTGATTGTACTTGGGAAAAAGGACAGATTGTACATCTTTTATATGGATGTAGGTGGATCCATAGCAGGTTGCTCTGCTCGCCGTTAGTGGTGCTTTCTCCTCATCCTTTTCAGCTGTACCGGTGAGCCCCATTTCCTCTCGGGGCCATGTGTAGTTCGGGCCTTCTTCTTTTGAGTGTGTTATGTATTGTAAGGTATAGCCGGGGCCTTGTTGCTGGTAAGTATTGTATAAGTTCCTAGTACTCTTAGAGGTTACGTAGACACTACGTGGGTGTATTTATATATTTTGGGTAGTGGTTGTATGTAATTGTAATCGTGTTCCGTATCAGAAAGTGGTGTATCTAATACGCATGAATTGGACTTAATGTGGTAATCACGCACTTTTAAACTTGTCTCACCGTTCCACATAATTAATGTTTGTTATAAACACGGGGTAACACGTCAGGCAGGAAAGGAAAATCAGGTTCGCTCGACTGGGGATCACCCGGTCGAGTGCCGGTCGCATCCCTAGATTTTGGGGCGTGACAGACTTGGTATCAGAGCCTAAGGTTTTGAAAGTGTCCTAGGATGTCTCCGAGCTGTGTCTAGTAGAGCCCTTCTTATCGGTGTGTTGTCGACCACCCTTTTTATTGTTACTCTGTGTCGTGCGATGAAGTGGAAAGAGAGAATATTCTTGCCTAACTCATGCACTGTTCCAAATTTTTCAGTAATGGAACCAAGGAAGAGTGCTCGACTCGGCCTAGAGGCTAATGCCGCCCCAAGTGTGGCCGTAACTTCTGTACCCGATGGTGCGGGTGGGAGCGAATCCCCGACCTTGAATCCATCTGGCCTACCTTTACCAGATCAGAGTGTTCCTATTCCTACTGCGGCGGAGGGTGCTACAACCCCTCCCGCCGATATTCCTGATTCTTCCTCTGTTCTAGCTCCAAATCCCGGTACTTCCGATGGGGACCTCAGGGGAGCTATTCATATGTTGACCTAGTTAGTGGATGCTTAGGCCCAAAGATCTCATACTGCCCCTGCATCCTCTAGCGAATAGATAGATTCCGCCGGTTCCAGAGTCAACCAGTTTTTGCGGTTGGCCCCTCCAGAGTTCTCAGGTATTGATCCAGAGGCCGATCCGCAGGACTTTTTAGATGAAATGTACAAGACGCTTCGGGTTATGAAGGCCACAGAGACAAAGGGGGTTGAGTTATCATCTTATAGGCTGAGGGGAGCCGCGCATTCCTGGTTCGAGATGTGGAAGGAGTCCCGTGGGGGGGGAAGTCCTCCGGCGAGATGGGATGAGTTCGTTGATGCTTTTATGGATCACTTATTACCTGCTGAGACTATGGCAGCCCGTGCTACGGAGTTTGAGGTTCTCAAGCAGGGTAATATGAGTGTGTGGGAGTACCACATGGAGTTTGTGAGGTTGTCCAAGTAAGCTCCTCAGTTGGTATCGACTATGGATGCCAGAGTTCGACGGTTTGTTCAGGGCCTCAATCCCTTGGTTGTGAATGAAGCTGCTACGGCTGCCTTGCACTCAGACATGAATTATGGTAAGATAGTGGGGTTCGCCCAAGCCACAAAGGCTAGAAAATTGAAGATAAGGTCGGAGAAGGAGAATATTAGCAGGGCCCGATCAGTGGGCCACTTAGGTAGTTCAGTTGGAGGAAGGAGACCGGTTCAGGGGAGAGGGCCATCAGGGCCATCCCAGTCTTGTACTCAGTCCTCATCCAGTGCACCACCATCAATGCCTCGTTATCAACAGAGTAGTCACTAGGGGCCAAGATCAAGTAGTAGCAGACCCCATCAGTCCGATCGCCCAGGAGGGAGGTTCTAGCAGCAGAGGAGGGCTCTGTGCCCTAAGCGTGCGCAGTCCAGGCGCATAGCCGGACAACTTAAATATGAAATTATGTGAAAAATGCTAAGATTTGATATTAAAATGAATAACTTTGACTTCGGTCAACATTTTGGGTAAACGGACGCGGACCCGTGATTTGACGGTCCTGGAGGGTACGTAAGAAAATATGGGACTTGGTCGTATGCCCGGAATTGAATTCTGAGGTCCCAAGCCCGAGAAATGAATTTTTGAGTAAAATTGTTTTTCGAAAATACTTAAGGAAATTGAAAATGAAATATGATTAGAAAGTGATGGTATCAGGACCATATTTTTGTTCTGGCACTCGGTACAGGTCATATATATGGTTTAAGCACTTTTTGTAAAGTTTGGTTGAAATCGGATTTTGTTTGACGGGTTTCGGACTTAAAATGGAAAATTTGATGTTTTATGAAATTTGATAGAATTCATGGATTTTGAGGCCTAATTTGATGTATATGATGTTGTTTTGGCGATTTGATTGCACGAACATGTTCGTAGGATGTTGTGGGAGTTATTTGTGAAATTTGGTATGATTCCGAGTTGTACAGGTCAGTTCGGCACGTTGTTAGAGAAGTTTAGAAACCTTAAAATTCCTAAGTTTGGTTCTTGAGGTTTGGGGGTGGGATTTCGAGTTTTAGCATTTTTTTGAGTAAAAGTGTTTTTCGAAAATACTTAAGGAAATTGAAAATGAAATTTGATTAGAAAGTGATGGTATCTGGCCCGTATTTTGGTTCCGATGCCCGGTACAGGTCATATATATGGTTTAAGCACTTTTTGTAAAGTTTGGTTGAAATAGGATTTCATTTGACAGATTTCTGACTTAAAATGGAAAATTTGATGTTTTATGAAATGTGATAGAATTCATGGATTTTGAGGCCTAATTTGACGTATATGATGTTGTTTTGGCGATTTGATTGCACGGACAAGTTCATAGGATGTTGTGGGAGTTATTTGTGAAATTTGGTATCATTCCGAGTTGTATAGGTCAGTTCGGCACGTTGTTAGCGAAGTTTAGAAATCTTATAATTCCTAAGTTTGGTTCTTGAGGTTGGGGGTGGGATTTCGAGTTGTAGCGTTGTTTTGCGTGTTCTGAAGGCTCGACCGAGTCCGTATTATGATTTGGGACTCGTTGGTATATTTGGACTAGTGCTCGGGTGGGCCCAGGTGCCTTCTGGGCACCTAGCGGGGCTAAAAAAAACCAGCAAACACATCTGCTGGTGCACCTGCTCTGGTGTGACCGCAGGTGCGGTTGCCCAGCATCGCAGGTGCGAGAACGCAGGTGAGGTCCCAGGCATAGCAGGTGCGATCACCAGTGGCCTGGTCAGCCATCACAGGTGCGGAGCATTTCTCGCAGGTGCGGTCTCCACTTCGCAAGTGCGATCCCAGACCCCCTAGCCCAATTGCGCAGGTGCGAGATTCTTCTCGCAAGTGCGAGACTGCAGGTGCGTTCCCCAGAACCGCAGGTGCGAGTTCACCGTTCAGGCAATGAGTTTTAAAAACGGGTTTTAAACGCATTTTTCTCATTTTCCATCTTCTTCCTTAGGCGATTTCCTCCATTTTGAAGAGCTATCAACCAGGTCTCATAAGGTAAGTGAATTCTACCCCGAAATTTGTTTCATGCATGCATCCTAGCCTAATAAACTACATAAACTAGTGCAAATATTCAAGACAATTAGGTAGTAACCTAGAACTTGTGAGCACTTTAGAATTTTCTGTGAATTGTCCATGAAATCAAGTAAAAATCATATATTAATGATCTTTAGGCTTTTGGTGAGTGTTCCCTTCGAGAATTACAAGAATCCGAGCGAGCGGGCTCGGGGTCGAATTTTGATAATATTTGAAGAATGTAATTGAATCATTGAATCCTTATTGATATACTTGAGTTGATTAATTCTAGATAATATTATTCCGGAGTTGAATTCTAAAGGAAAGGCGGTGTTAGAGGGTTGATTGCTATACTTTGGACCCGAGGTAAGTATGTGGTCTAACCTTAGCTTGAGGGAATAGGAATTGAGTATTATTTTCTATTTGCTAATTGTCAAATACGATGTATAGGCATGGTGACGGTATCTATACATTGGTGTCTAGCATGACTGTGAGTCCCTATATTGTGAATATTCTGACTTTGTTATACTTTCTATGCCTAATTGATGATTTCTATATGTTGTAAAGGGCATGTGAAGGGAATCGTAATCTTTAAACATCTTTGGAGAATTGGCTCAAATTAATATATGAGATAATTACATCTTTGGAGAATTGGCTCAAATTGTGAAACGAATAATGAATATATATGAGATAAATACATCTTTTGGAGCGCTGGCTCAAATAGTAAAACGAATATTTAAGATATATGAGATAATTTTATCCTTTGAGAATTGGCTCAAATTGTGAAACAAATGATGAAGGAATATGAGAAAATTACATCCTTTGGAGCATTGGATCAAGTAATAGAATAAATCATGGAAATGAAAGTGAAAGAAAGAGAAAGAGTTACTAAAATGTACCCTTGCAGGGTCATTGTTGTATAGTTCCCTTGCCGGGATTTAATTGTTTAAATTGATTTTCCCTTGCCGGGATTTAATTGTTTAATTGGTGTTCCCTTGCCGGGATTTAATTGTTTAATTGATGTTCCCTTGCCGGAATTTCTATTTTTACTCTGTTTATTTTCTTGCCCTTGTTTGTGATTGCTGTTTGGGTGAGGAAGAGTGTTAAAGCACCAAGGGACTTTCTGTGCCATGTTTTGTATTGATTATGCACGAGGGGACATTCCGTGCCATGTTTTATATTATTATGCACGAGGGGACATTTCGTGCCATGTTTTATAATGATTATGCACGAGGGGACATTCCGTGCCATGTTTTATATTGATTATGCACGAGGGGACATTTCATTCCATGTTTTATATTTGCACGAGGGGACATTCCATGCCATGTTTTATATTATGATGCACGAGGGGACATGACGTGCCACATCTTTCACTATTTAATCTGTGTTGTCAATTCCCGTTATTATTATTTTCAGATATTTTAGACTGTTGTTTTCGTTTCTGTCATTTCAGTATTTGCTATCTCTTACCCCCAGCATGTCCTCCCCGTAATTGTATTCTTGTTTAGTTTCTGCTATATAATTGAACTGCACAGGTACATTTTGTTGTCGTGTCTTAGCCTCGTCACTACTTCGAAGAGGTTAGGCTCGACACTTACTCAGTACATGGGGTCCGTTGTACTGATGCTCACCTGCACTTATTTATGTTGTTCAAATTACGAACCCGGACCCGGAGGACATCATTAGTGGGAGTGTCTTCCAGCCTATCTTAGAGGCTTCAAGGTATACCTGCTGGCGTTCGTGGGCCTTGGCGTCTCTTCCATCCCTTTGTCTTCACTTCTGTCTTGTTTTTCCTCTAGTTTCAGAGACAACTATGTATTCTCTTTTCATAATTGCATTTAGCACTCTTATAGACAGCTCATGAGTTTGTGACTCCAGGTTTGGGGAAAATTTACGCGTTGTTGTATTTTGTTATCCTTATTTAGCTTGAGACCATATTTATTTTCGCTGTTAAATTGTGAACCGTTTAGTTTATCCTATTAAATTGATGTTAATATGCTAGTTTATCTATACACGTTGGCTTGTCTAGTGGGTTCAACGTTAGACGCCATCACGACCTGATGGTGGGATTTCGGGGCGTGACAAGTTGGTATCAGAGCACTAGGTTACTTAGGTCTCACAACCCACGGAAAACTTGGTAGAGTCTGAGGGATCGGTACGGAGACGTCTGTATTTATCCCCCAGAGGATGCGAAGTTAGAATGACTCCATATTTCTTTTCTTCTCTGTCGTGCGCTATGAATTCTGAGTACTGATTGGGTTTCTATTCTATTCTCTCGCAGATGGCGAGGATGCGTGCTTCCCTTGGTTCTGCCCAGCAGCCTGACACCCCTGCTACAGCTCCTACTCGGGGTTGAGGTCGAGGACGAGGCCATGCTAGAGGCCGAGACCGGGTCCGGGCTCAGCCTAGAGTAGCAACCCCAGTGGAGGAGACTCAGGTCGAGTCTGACGAGGAGGTCCTAGTTCCGGCAAACCCAGTTGGACCAGATCAGGTCCCAGAGGGGTTCATAGCTACCCCAGTGCTTCAGGATACCTTTGTCCGTCTAGTCAAACTCATGGAGAGTGTAGCACAAGTGGGTCTTCTTCCTACAGCACCAGCCATCTCTCAGGCTGGGGGAGGTGCCTAGACTCCTGCCGCCTGTGTGCCAGAGCAGCTAGCTCCACAGTTTCAGACACCGACACCTCAGCCAGCCATAGTAGCTCAGCCGGGTATTGCAGCACCGGTAGCAGAGGGAGAAGCCATGACAACAGATGCTTTGTGGAGACTGGATAGGTTCACTAAGTTATTTACTGCTACTTACACTAGTTCACCATCAGAGAACCCCCAGGATTATTTGGACAGCTGCCATGAGGTCCTTCGGAATATGGGCATAGTGGAGTCCAACGGGGTTGACTTCGCTAATTTTCGGCTATCTGGCGCAGCCAAGAGTTGGTAGAGAGACTATTGCTTAGCCAGACCAGCTGGATCTACACTTTGACTTGGACTCAGTTCTCAGAGGTATTTTTGGGGAAGCTCTTTCCCATCACTCAGAGAGAGGACCTTTGGGGACAGTTTGAGCGTCTCCAGTAGGGATCCATGTCCGTCACTTAGTGCGAGACCAGGTTCATCAATCTAGCCCAACATGCTCTTATGATACTTCACACTGATCGGAAGAGGGTTTGGAGGTTTATCCAGGGATTGGCAGAGTCAGGTACAGATATATCATTCCAGGATGCGGCCAATGTGGCCAGGAGGATTGAGATTATTTTGTCACAGGGAGATGGTCAGGGGCCTGACAAGAGGCCCCGTCACTTCAGTCGTTTTAGTAGAGCCTCATCTGGGGAAGGGATTCTTCAAGCAGAGATCATCCTCCTAGACCTTTTCAGTCAGCTCTCCAGGTTTCCCATGGTACTTCAGGAGGTCGTGGATATCAGACGCACTATTCCGATCAGCAGCCTTACAGTGCCCACCAGCACCTATTGGTGCACCGCCGCTTTAGAATTACCAGGGTGGTTATCAGGGTCGACAAGGTCAGTTCCAAAGTCAGCAGTCACATCAGCAGAGGTCTTGTTATATTTGAGGTGGTTTGGGGCATATTTCCAGATTTTGCCCCCGAGGTTCTGGTGGGTCTCAGCATCAGGGTTCCCGTGCCATGGTACAGGCACTAGGTGTTCCACAGCCTGCCCAGCCAGCTAGAGGTGGGGGTAGAGGTGCTAGAGGTGGAGGTAAAGGTCATAGAGGTGGATCTCAGGCCGCCAGAGGTGGAGGCCAGCCAGCAGCCGGCCGTCCCAGAGATGTGGTTCAGTGTGGTGGGGCCCAGCCCCGATGTTATACTCTTCCAACCAGGCCAGAGGCTAAGTCTTCAAATGCAGTCATTACATGTACTATTCGGGTTTGTGACAGAGATGCTTCAGTGCTATTCGATCCAGGGTCTACGTATTCGTATGTGTCTTCTTATTTTGCACCATACCTGGTCATGCCTAGTGATCCACTAAGTGTTCATGGTTATGTATCTACACCGGTGGGTGATTCTATCATGGTCGATCGAGTACATCGTTCTTGTGTTGTGGTGATTGGGGGTCTTGAGACCCGTGTTGATTTGTTGCTTTTAGGTATGGTCGACTTTGATGTTATATTGGGGATGGACTAGTTATCCCCATATCATGCTATCTTGGATTGTCATGCCAAGACGGTGACCTTAGCCTTATCGGATTTTCCCCGTTTGGAATGGAAAGGAACTCCTGGTCATTCTACCCGCAGTGTTTTTTCGTATGTGAAGGCTCGGTGTATGGTCGAGAAGGGGTATTTGTCTTATTTGGCCTACATGTGCGATTCCAGCGTTGAGGTTTCCTCTATTGATTCGATTCCCGTGGTTCGTGAGTTTCTTGAGGTCTTCCCTACAGACCTACCGGGGATGCCACCCGACAGGGACATTGATTTCTGCATTGATCTGGCTCCGGATACCCAGCCCATTTCTATTCCGCCATATCGCATGGCCCCGCCAGAGTTGAAAGAGTTGAAGGAATAGTTGCAGGATTTGCTTGGGAAGGGTTTCATTAGGCCCAACGTTTCTCCTTAGGGTGCTCCAGTATTGTTTGTGAAGAAAAAGGGTAGTTCAATGAGGATGTGCATTGATTACCGGCAATTGAACAAGGTTACAATCAAGAACAAGTATCCACTGCCGAGGATTGATGATTTGTTCGATCAGCTTCAGGGTGCCAATGTATTTTCAAAGATAGACTTGAGATCTATTCTGCCATATCGCATGGCCCCCCCAGAGTTGAAAGAGTTGAAGGAATAGTTGTAGGATTTTCTTGGGAAGGGTTTCATTAGGCCCAGCGTTCTCCTTGGGGTGCTCCATTATTGTTTGTGAAGAAAAAAGATGGTTCGATGAGGATGTGCATTGATTACCGGAAATTGAACAAGGTTACAATAAAGAACAAGTATCCACTGCCGAGGATTGATGATTTGTTCGATCAGCTTCGGGGTGCCAAGGTATTTTCAAAGATAGACTTGAGATCTAGCTACCATCAGTTGAGGATGCCCCCTGATGTCCTTAAGACAGCTTTCCGCACTCGGTACAAGCATTACGAGTTTTTAGTCATGTCGTTTGGGTTGACGAATGCCCCAACAGCTTTTATGGATTTGATTAACAGAGTGTTCAGGCCTTATTTGGACTCGTTCGTGATAGTCTTCATTTATGATATATTGATATACTCCCACAGTCAGGAGGAGCACGGGCAGCATCTCAGAGTGGTTCTTCAGACTCGGAAGAAGGATAGCCAGTTATATGCAAAGTTTTCAAAGTGTGAGTTCTGCTTGAGTTCAGTTGCATTCCTCGGCCATGTCGTATCAGCAGAGGTTATTCAGAAAAGATTGAGGCAGTCAAGAACTGGCCTAGACCAGCATCAGCTGCAGAGATTAGGTATTTCTTGGGATTGGCAGGCTACTATCGTCGGTTCGTGGAGGGGTTCTGATATATTGCAGCCCCGATGACCAGGTTGACCCAGAAGGGTGCCCACTTAGGATGGTCGGACGAGTGTGAGGCGAGCTTTCAGAGGCTCAATACAGCTCTGACTACAATACCAGTATTGGTTTTGCCCACAGGTTCAGGGCCTTATACAATCTATTGCGATGCTTCCCGTATTGGGCTTGGTGCGGTGTTGATGCAGGATGGCAAGGTCATTGCTTATGTTTCGAGGCAGTTAAAGATTCATGAGAAGAACTATCTAGTGCATGATTTGGAGTTGGCAGCCATTGTCCACGCATTGAAGAATTGGAGGCACTATCTGTATGGCGTGGCGTGTCAGGTGTTCATGGATCATAAGAGTCTTCAGTACTTGTCCAAGCAAAAGGAGTTGAATTTGAAGAAAATAAGGTGGTTAGAGTTGTTGAAGTATTATGATATTACCATCTTATATCACCCGGGGAAGGCCAATGTAGTGGCCGATGCTTTGAGTAGGAAGTCATCTAGCATGGGCAGTCTTGCTTTTATTCCGGTCAGTCAGAGTCTGCTTGCTTTTATTCCGGTCAGTTAGAGGTCGCTTGCTTTGGATGTTCAAGCTTTTGCCAATCGATTTGTGAGTTTAGATATTTCTGAGCCTAGTCGAGTGTTGGCTTGTACGGTTGCTCGTTATTCGTTATTGGAGCGTATCCGTGATCGGCAATTTGATGATCCCCATTTGTGTGTCCTTAGAGACATGGTGCAGCACAGAGGTGCCAAGCAGGTGACCTTAGATGATGGTGGTGTTTTGAGATTACAGAGGCGAGTTTGTGTGCCCAATATTGATGGGATTCGAGAGCTGATTTATAGGAGGTCCATAGTTCCCGGTACTCTATTCATCCGAGCGCCGCAAATATGTATTAGGATTTGCGGCAACATTATTGGTGGCGCAGAATGAAGAAGGATATTGTGGCACATATGGCGCGGTGTTTGAATTGTCAACAGGTTAAGTATGAGAATTAGAGGCCTGGTGGTTTATATTCGATGATTGAGATTCCCGAGTAGAAGTGGGAGAGGATCACTATAGACTTTGTTACTAGACTTCCGTTGACCATGAAGAAGTTCGATGTAGTTTGGGTCATTGTTGATAGGCTGACCAAGTCAGCGCATTTCATTCCTGTGGCAATTTCCTATTCATCCGAGAGGTTAGCTGAGATCTATGTCTGGGAGATTGTTCGCCTTCATGGTGTGCTGGTATCTATCATTTCGGACCGGGGCACGCAGTTTACCTCGCATTTCTGAAGAGCAGTTCAGCGAGAGTTAGGCACCCAGGTGGAGTTGAGCACAACATTTCATCCTCAGACGGATGGATAGTCCGAGCGGACTATTCAGATATTGGAGGATATGCTCCGAGCTTGTGTTATTGACTTTGGAGGATCATGGGATCAGTTCTTCCCTTTAGCAGAGTTTGCCTACAACAACAGCTACCAGTCGAGTATCCAGATTGCTCCTTATGAGGCTTTATATGGTAGGTAGTGTCGATCTCCGGTGGATGGTTTGAGCCGGGAGAGGCTCGGCTGTTGGGTACAGATTTGGTTCAGGAGGCCTTGGACAAGGTCAGGATCATTCAGGATAGGCTTCGTACAGCTCGGTCCAGGTAAAAGAGTTATGCAAATCGTAAGGTTCGAGATGTGGCTTTCATGGTTGGTGAGCGAGTATTGCTCCGAGTGTCGCCTATGAAGGGCGTGATGAGATTTGGGAAGAAGGGCAAGCTTATCCCAAGATTCATTGGCCCGTTTGAGATTCTTGACCGAGTGGCAGAGGTGACTTATAAAATTGCATTGCCGCATATCTTATCAGCCGTGCATCCAGTTTTTCATATGTCCATGCTTCGGAGGTATCACGGCGATCCAGCCCACGTGTTAGATTTCAGAACTGTCCAGTTGGACAAGGACTTATCTTATGAGGAGGAGCCAGTAGCTATTCTAGACCAGCAGATTCGTCAGTTGAGATCAGAGAGTTTCCCTTTGGTTCGTGTTCAGTGGAGAGGCCAGCCTCCTGAGGCATCGACCTGGGAGTCCGAGTCCGATATACGGAGCCATTACCCTCATTTATTTCCCAACTCGCGTACTTCATTCTTCTGTCCGTTCGAGGACGAACGGTTGTTTTAGAGGTAGAGAATGTGACGACCAAAAGGGTCATCACCTATTTTATTACCCATTTCGTACTTTCGAGGCCTTGAAAACCTCATTTGTAGTTGCCTCGATTTGCGTGCGTAGTCCGGGCGTGTTGCCGGACAGCTTAAATATGAAATTCTGTGAAAAATGCTAATATTTGATATTAAAATGAATAAATTATTTTGGGTAAATGGACCCGGACATGTGATTTGACAGCCCCGGAGGGTCTGTGGGAAAATATGGGAATTGGGCATATGCCCGAAATCGAATTCCGAGGTACCAAGCCCGAGAAATGAATTTTTGATTAAAATTGTTTTCTTAAAATACTTAAGGAAATTGAAAATGAAATTTGATTAGAAAGTTATGGTATCTGGCCTGTATTTTGGTTCCGGTGCCCGGTATAGGTCATATATATGGTTTAAGCACTTTTTGTAAAGTTTGGTTGAAATAGGATTTCGTTTGACAGATTTCTGACTTAAAATGGAAAATTTGATGTTTTATGAAATGTGATAGAATTCATGGATTTTGAGGCCTAATTCGACGTATATGATGTTGTTTTGGCGATTTGATTGCACGGACAAGTTCGTAGGATGTTGTGGGAGTTATTTATGAAATTTGGTATGATTCCGAGTTGTACAGGTCAGTTCGGCACGTTGTTAGAGAAGTTTAGAAACCTTAAAATTCCTAAGTTTGGTTCTTGAGGTTTGGGGGTGGGATTTCGAGTTTTAGCATTTTTTTGAGTGTTCCGAAGGCTCGAGAGATTCCGTATTACAACTTGGGACTCGTTGGTATATTTGGACTAGGGCTCGGGTGGTCCCAGGTGCCTTCCGGGTACCTAGCGGGGCTAAACAAAACCAGCAAACACTGCTGCTGGTGCACCTGCTCTGGTGTGACCGCAGGTGCGGTTGCCCAGCAACGCAGGTGCAGTCCCAGGCATCGCAGGTGCGATCACCAGTGGCCTGGCCATCCATCGCAGGTGAGAGACCGCAGGTGCGGTCTCCACTACACAGGTGCAATCCCAGACCCCCTAGCCCAATTCAGCAGGTGCGATATTCTTCTCGCAAGTGCGAGACCCCAGGTGCGGTCCCCAGAGCCGCAGGTACGAGTTCACTGTTCAGGCAGTGAGTTTTAAAAACGGGTTTTAAACCCATTTTTCTCATTTTCCATCTTCTTCCTTAGGAGATTTCCTCCATTTTTAAGAGCTATCAACCAGGTCTCATAAGGTAAGTGAATTCCACCCCGAAATTTGTTTCATGCATTCATCCTAGCCTAATTAACTACATAACCTAGTGCAAAAATTCAAGACAATTGGGTAGTAACCTAGAACTTGTGAAAACTTTAGAATTTTCTGTGAATTGTCCATGAAATCAAGTAAAAATCGTATATTAATGATCCTTAGGCTTTGGGTGAGTGTTCCCTTCGAGAATTACAAGAATCCGAGCGAGCGGGCCCGGGGTTGAATTTTGATAATTTTGGAAGAATGCTAGGAAATAGATAACTAGGCCATGTAATTGAATCATTGAATCCTTATTGATATACTTGAGTTGATTATGTCTAGAAAATATCATTCCGGAGTTGAATTCTAAGTGAAAGGCAGTGTTAGAGGGTTGATTGCTATGCTTTGGACCCGAGGTAAGTGTTTGGTCTAACCTTAGCTTGAGGGAATAGGAATTGAGTATTATTTTCTATTTGATAATTGTCAAATACGATGTATAGGCATGGTGACGAGTATCTATACTTTGGTGTCTAGCATGACCGTGATTCCCTATATTGTGAATATTCTGACTGTGTTGTAATTTCTATGCCTAATTGATGATTTCTATATGTTGTAAAGGCCATGTGAAGGGAATCGTAATTAAACATCTTTGGAGCAGTGGCTCAAATTAATATATAAGATAATTACATCTTTGGAGCATTGCTCAAATTGTGAAACGAATAATGAAGATATATGAGATAAATACATCTTTTGGAGCGCTGGCTCAAATAGTAAAACAAATAATGAAGAAATATGAGATAATTTCATCCTTGGAGCATTGGCTCAAATTATGAAACGTATGATGAAGGAATATGAGATAATTACATCCTTTGGAGAATTGGCTCAAGTAACAGAATAAATCATGGAAATGAAAGTGAAAGAAAGAGAAAGAGTTATTGAAATGTACCCTTGCCGGGTCATCGTTGTATAGTTCCCTTGCCGGGATTTAATTGTTTAAATTGATGTTCCCTTGCCGGGATTTAATATTTTAATTGATGTTCCCTTGCCGGGATTTGATTGTTTAAATTGATGTTCCCTTGCCGGGATTTAATTGTTTAATTGATGTTCCCTTGCCGGGATTTCTATTTTTACTCTGTTTATTTCCTTGCCCTTGTTTGTGATTGCTGTTTGGGTGAGGAAGAGTGTTAAAGCACTAGGGGACATGTCGTGCCATGTTTTATATTGATTATGCACGAGGGGACATTTCGTGCCATGTTTTCTATTGATTATGCACGAGGGGACATTCTGTGCCATGTTTTATATTGATTAGGCACGAGGGGACATTCCGTGCCATGTTTTCTATTGATTATGCAAGAGGGGACATTCCGTGCCATGTTTTATATTTATTATGAACGAGGGGACATTCCGTGCCATGTTTTATATTATTATGCACGAGCGGACATGTCGTGCCGCATCTTTCACTGTTTAATCTGTGTTGTCAATTCCCGTTATTATTATTTTTAGATATTTTAGACTGTTGTTTTTGTTTCTGTCATTTCAGTATTTGCTATCTCTTACCTCCAGCATGTCCTCCCCGTAATTGTATTCTTGTTTAGTTTCTGTTATACAATTAAACTGCACAGGTACAATTTGTTGTCGTGTCTTAGCCTCGTCACTACTTCGTCGAGGTTAGGCTCGGCACTTACTCAGTACATGGGGTCGATTGTACTGATGCTACACCTGCACTTCTTTATGTTGTGCAGATTACGCAGCCGGACCTGGAGGACATCTTTAGTGGCAGTGTCTTCCAGCTTATCCTAGAGGCTTCAAGGTATACCCGTTGGCGTTCGTGGGCCTTGGCGTTACTTCTATCCCTTTGTCTTCACTTCTGTCTTGTTTTTCCTCTAGTTTCAGAGACAGCTGTGTATTCTCTTTTCAGACTTGTATTTAGCACTCTTATAGACAGTTTGTGAGTTTGTGACTCCAGGTTTTGGGAAAATTTACGCGTTGTTGTGTTAATTTATCCTTATTTAGCTTGAGACAATATTTATTTCCGCTGTTAAATTGTGAACCGTTTAGTTTATCCTATTAAATTGATGTTAATATGCTATTTTATTTATACACGTTGGCTTGTCTAGCGGGTTCAATGTTAGACACCATCACAGCCCGATGGTGGGTTTTCGGGGCGTGACAACTGCATATTTACTTTGGGGCTACGTAGCGGTATTCCGGGAGATTCCCCTATCTTGAATATTTAATTTGGGACTACGGAATGGTATTCCGGGAGATTCCCTTGCACATGTACGTTTGGGACTACGAGGCGGTATCTCGGGAGATCCTTTTGTTGAACTGTTGTGTTATGTGCTGTGTTTTCCATGATTCGTTCAATGTTACATTTCAGTCTTTTATATATATATATATATATATATATATATATATATATATATATATATATATATATATATATATATGTGTGTGTGTGTGTGTGTGTGTGTGTGTGCGCGCGTGTTCCAGTAGGGCCCTGACCTGACCTCGTCACTACTCGACCGAGGCTAGGCTTGGGACTTACTGGGTACCTTTGTGGTGTACTCACTCCCTTCCTGCACATGTTTTCGTGTGCAGATCCAAGTACCTCCCGTCCGCCTCATTATTACCGCAGCAGCCTACCGGAGACTTCAAGGTATATCTGCACGCACCACAGATCCTCGGAGTCCCCCTCTATCCTTTATACTATTTTCCTTCCTTATATCTTTAGACTATGTATAGGAGACAACTATACAATTTTTCTTAGAGCTTTTGACTCGTGATTTCGGGTTTTGGAAAATATTGTGAGTATTCAAGTATTGGTTTTACTTGTACATGCCTAGCGGCATTCTACCATTATATAGTATTTATTGAAGTTTAGCTGTTCAATTATTGCTTTATTTTCGTTATTTTGATGTTATTAGGTTTACCTAGTCGTAAAGACTAGGTGCCATCACGACGTCTTACTGAAGGGGAAATTGGGTCGTGACAACTACCCCTTAGGATTTGGGTTGATGTGGTATTTGACAGGTTAAGATTATCTAGACTCTTTCCATGCCTTTAGTTGAATATTCATAACATATTATATCTCTCATTGTTAATCTACTCTTACATGCTATATTTGACGTTGTTAGCACTTGTTCTACCTCTTGCTTGTTATTTTCCTCTTATTTGCTTTAGTTGAAGTTCTTGCCTTCCTCAGTGTCTTGTTACCTCTTATTTTGTTGAATCACTTTTAATTGAAGTTGTTATTTCCTGGAATATCATCTTTTTGAGTTATTGGTGTTAAATTTGTAATAGTCGTTATCACATTGAAGCGAAGTTGTTAATTGTTGAGACATCTTTTCTTGTTGATCATTCTCATTCATTTTGTTATTATTAAAATTCTTATACACATTGTGATTGAGCCATGTGCTATTTGTAGTGGAAATATTGGTATTGTTGACTTTGTGGCAAATTGTGACATATGGGCACTTGTGGTGCGAGTGGTGATTGTGATGTCATATTGATACGCATGTGGTGGTATAAGGCTAGGGGTTGATACGCATGCGGTGAGATAAGTTGGGTTGATATGCATCTTTCTAGAAACTACTTTAAGCCATGCAGTGAGATAAGGTGGGATAAAATGCATGTATATTTTTCAGGAAAAATTCTTTTCAAAAGTAAATGTAAGGCTCACACGGTGATATAAGGAAAGATTGTGATTAAAATTATGAAATGTGAATACGAGGCGGTGTCTCGGTTGTGATTTTTATTGTACATTCCATAATGGAACAACTTGTTCATTTGAATTGTCATTGTTCTTCCTTCAATCATTCATCCTCAATTTGATTGTGTTTGGTCATTTGTTGTTATCTTGGTATTTGAACGATTGTGGTTTCTTGTGTCAGTCATGTATCCTATGTGAGTTGTTGCGTTGCTTTAACATGCCAATTTGTGCCTCCGTTATAACTTGGTAAATTGATTGTCAGTGTAAATTTAATTGCATGGAGTCACTATACCATATTTTGTTTAGCTGTTGGTAACATAATGATTTAAAAATAGAACTCGTTATCTCACTCGGGGCCTTATTATTCTAAATGGTTATCACACTTTTACTATAATTAGTTTCTCGAATTATAGTCATCACTCTATTAGATGTTTACCTTACTTAAAATTGTTATCATGTTATTCCTTAACAAATTCTATATTTAATTCGTTAATTTAAATTATGTTTTGTTTTATTTAAAAATGATATTTTTACTCAATGTTATTGATTTCTAAACTAAACACATCTCTTATACTCTGTATTGTACAAATTGTATATTATTTTATTTTACTTGATTTATAAATAAACTCATTATTTTATTTGAAACCTTACTTTATTCAAGATTACTATTATGTTTTATAGTGTTTAATTATATCTTTCATTCATCGAAATGAATATTTATTACAGTTGCAAAGAACATGATAGCCCATGGGCTTTGCCGTGTGAAGGTGATTGTTATTGTGGGCACGAGGTTCCATATGTGTAAGATTTGGTAATTGTGGTCCATGACTTGTGGTTTATGAGGTGTGGTGCTTCAGGGTAATTCTTGTTGTAAGTCCATGGATTGGGTGCAATTTGATTATTCGAGTTGTCATCTGTTTTTCCTTAGTTGAGTTCATTTACATCTCATCAGTGTTCTGATTATGTTGTTTCTTTATTACTCGTTTGCTACTTGATGCCGTTTATGTTTCTATTACTTCATTGTTGGTTGTAAATTAAAAAATTGTGTCGTAGTTGGTCTTACATTGAAGCTCTTTCCATTGTTAGCTTATGTATATCTTGAACAGGTTTCTCTGTCTAATAGGTTTCTTGACCTAGCCTCGTAACTACTCTAAGCTTAGGATAGATACTTACTGAGTACCGATGTGGTATACTCATGCTATGCTTCTGCACATTTTTGTGCAAATCTAGGTATTCCAATTTTGTTGTTACAAGTTGTGTCTACGCGGCGGGAGAAGTCAAGGTATACCTGTTGGACGTTTGCAAGCCTCGGAGTCACCATCTTACTTCATTATGCCACTATTAAATTGTAATTAAAAATAGTATTGTGTTTAGAAATTCTAGTGAGTTTTAGTAATGTTTATGACTCCGTATAAATGATTAAATAATTCAATTCTATTATTAAATCAGAATGTGTTAGGATTACCGAGTCTTGGAGAGTAGGTGTCATCACGACATCCTAAGGTGGGAAATTGGGGTCGTGTCATAAGTTCTTGAATCCAGGCATCGGAGAATAGATTCGCGATTAGAATAGACATATTTTAGTTGCCTTACTTAGTTATTGTCGTAGGAAATATACATGTGTACTTGTCAAGTTTGATTGTATAGACATCTAGTTTTCGGTTGGCTTGAATAGCCGAGCGAAACATCCAAATAACTTCACGAGCATAACTGTCACGACCCCAAATCCTGAACCGGCCGTGATGGCGCCTATCAAGGAACTAGGCTAGCCAACAATCACATAATTACCGTGTCTATCTAAAATCCCAACCATATCTCAACATTTCATAAAGTATACAGAATTACTAAATTCATTAGGCAAAATAAATAGCTTAATAGTCTAAACCATCCCAAAAATCCAGAGTCAACATGTCATGAGCATCTAAGAAATATACCAACAAGTCTACTATTATAATACGAAACCTCCGAACGAACAGCTAGATACAACAAAAGAAGGGAAAATAGAGATGCTGCGGACGCTGAACAGCTACCTCTATATCCCGAACTCCGGCTCCGCACGGAATAGATGGCTAACCCTTGGTATCGGCACCTGAATCTGCACACAGGGGTTCAGGGAGTAATGTGAGTATGCCAACTCAGTAGTAATGAAAATTAATCAAGTCTAAGCGGCAAGAAACACATAAAAATCAATATCATCAGTTCACAATTTGCACAGCCTTTCTTTCCAACAGTATAGACATAGATATATGAAATCATCATGCCTTAAAACCAACTTTAGAAAAATCTCTTGAAAAATGTGTTTTCCAACAAATTCAAAAATAAAAATAACCGAAGGATTTAGTATAAAATGAAATAAATCATAAGTACCCCCTCGGGCAAAGACATGAATCATAAATCGCCCCTCGGGCAGAACATCACTCAGCACCTCACACCTACTCACTATCATCCCCTCGGGTAACCTCACTTTCACTCATGCCTCCCAATCACTCATCACTCGGCACTCGGCACTCGACACTCAGCACTCACACTCAGTAGGTACATGTGCTCACTAGGGGTGCGTACAGACTCCGGATGGGATCCTTCAGCCCAAGCGCTAATATCAAGCCACCTCGTAGCGTATCCTTTCCTCAAAATCAGGTCCTCGGCCTCACTCAGTCAGAACCTCTCAAAAGCCCCTCTGGCGTATCAGTAAAATGGGGTACTCGACCCAAAACATCATTTTTAAATCTCAAAATAGTGTAAATCAGGCTGAGTTTCTAAAATAGTTAAGCGCAATATGAGTGAGTGCAAATCATAAATCAACAGTGAGAAAATAGCAATAAAAATCCCTCAAGGGGTCTAAACAAGTCGGCACAAGGCCCCAAACATGGCTTATAGCCCAAATATAGCAATAGTCTTTAGAACACAATTAACATATGATAAGAGTAAAATATGCAACTCAGTAGTTGTCGCGGAGAGGACTAAGTCCAATCCAAAAATCAATGTGCGCCACATGCTCTTCATCTGACATGTGCGCCATGCTAAAAACAGTTAGAACCATGAAGTCTGGGGTTTCATACCCTCAGGACAAGATTTATAACAATTACTTACCTCTACCTGGCCATAATAATAATTCGCGATGCTCTTACCCCTAAAATTTGCTCCTGATTGCTCTGAATCTAACCAAAACTAGATTTACATCATCAATATACGCTAAAGGAACAAAAACCCAATCGAAAATTATCGATTTAGACACAATTCTCGAAACTCGGCCAAACCCGAGCCTCGGGCTCACATCTCGAAATTCGATAAAATTCACATCACTAGAACCCTCGGCTTCCCACGATTCTACACATACCAAGAACACCACAATCAGACCACAATTTCCTACCCAAATCGCCAAAAGAATTATCCAAACCTCCTCCCATTTTTCCAAACTTTTTCTACTTTAATTCTTCAAATTACAAACCTAATCCGAACAAAATAGCATTGGAACTACTGTTATAATCCGGGAGCTTACCTCCACTGAAGACCCTCGAATTCTTTCTTAAATTTTCTCTCAAACAAGCTCCACCTGCATGCAACAATGGAAGAATAACCAAAATTTTGCGGAGGCACTCTTTTATACTATTCTGCCCAGTTAATCCGCACCTACGGACCTTTCCTTACTCTTGCGGACCCGCACCTGCGGTCCCAGGTGCGCACCTGTGAAAACCCATTATCAGTCTAATTCTCACACCTGCAGTCCTTTTACGCACCTGCGGATTCCTCCTGCCTAGCCTTTTTTCGCACCTGCGCATGGACCTTCGCACCTGCGATGTTGCATCTTCGGCTGCTCATCCGCAAGTACGGCCACACCAGTAGCTTAACACCAACAGCTATTTGCTGCAAATTTCCTAAGTTCAAACCTCCGCCAACCATCTGAAATCAATCTGGAGCCCCTCGTGGCCCTAACCAAACATACCAACATACCCCATAGCATCATTCAAGCTTATTCGAGCCTTCGAAACACCAAAAACAACACAAAAACACCAAAATTACATCAAATTCAAACCTATGAACTTTGAAACTTCTAAATTTCGCCAAAGATGCCGTAACCAACCAAAACACATCTGATTGACCTGAAAATTTGCACACATATCCAAAATGACATTACGAACCTGAAGCAATCCACCTTCGTACTCTCTGAAGCAATCCACCTGGTCTTTGGTGCTCATACTTGACATGCTGACAGTTGAGACACCTAGCCACAAAACTCAACAATATCTTTCTTCATCTGCCTCCACCAATAATGTTGTCGCAGATCCTGATACATCTTCGCGGCACCAGGGTGGATGGAATACCGCGAACTATGGGCCTCAGCTAGAATCAAATCTTGAAGCCCATCTACATTGGGCACGCAAATCCGACCATGCATCCTCATGACCCCATCATCACCAATAACCATATCCCTGGCATCACCGCGATGGACCCTGTCCTGAAGAACAAGCAAATGTGGATCATCATACTGGCGTGCTCTAATCTGATCATAAAGAGAAGATCTGGAGGCTACACAAGCCAATACCCGCGGAGGAATTGATAGATCCAATCTCACCAACTGACCTGCTAAAGACTGAACATCAAGTGCTAATGGACGCTCTACTACTAGAAGGTAGGCTATACTCCTCAAACTCTCCGCTTTGCGACTCAGGGTATCGGCCACTACATTGGCCTTCCCAGATGATATAAAATAGTGAGGTCATAATCCTTGAGAAGTACCCACCACCTCCTCTGACGCAAATTCAGATCCTTCTGCTTAAGCAGATGTTGTAGACTACGGTGATCAGTGAAAATCTCACAATGCACTCCATACAAATAATGACACCAAATCTTCAAGACGTGAACAATAGCGGCTAGCTCAAGATCGTGCACTGGATAATTCTGCTCGTGCACCTTCAACTGTCTGGATGCGTAGGCAATGACCCTACCATCCTGCATCAAAATTTCTCCAAGGCCGACTATCAAGAGATCACAGTAAATTGTATAAAAACCTGAACCTGTAGGCAAAATCAATACCGGAGCTGTAGTCAAAGCTGACTTGAGCTTCTGAAAGATCTCCTCACACTCCTCGGTCCATCTGAACTGAGCAACCTTCTGGGTCAGTCTGGTCATCGGTGCAGCAATAGATGAAAATCGCTCCACAAAACGGCAGTAGTACCCTGCCAAACAAAGGAAACTACGAATATCAATAGTTGATGATCATCTCGGCCAACTCTGCACCGTCTCTACCTTCTTCGGATCAACCTGAATACCCTCACTGGACACCACATGCCCCAAGAATGCTACTGAATCAAGCTAGAACTCATACTTCGAAAATTTTGCATACAATCTCTTCTCTCTCAAGTTCTGAAGCACAACTCTCAAATACTGCTCATAATCCTCCCGAGATCGGCAATACACAAAGATATCATCAATGAACACAATGACGAAAGAATCCAAATAAGGCCGAAATACATTGTGCATCAAGTGCATAAAGGCTGCTGGGGCATTGGTCAGCCCAAATGACATAACCAGGAACTCATAATGACCATATCTAGTCCTGAAAGAAGTCTTCGAGATGTCTGGCCCCCGAATCTTCAAATGATGATAACCGTAACGCAAGCCAATCTTGGAAAATACACTGGAACCCTGCAACTAATCAAACAAGTCATCTATACGAGGAAAGGGATAGCGATTCTTCACCGTAACTCTGTTCAGCTGCCGATAATCAATACACATATGCATAGAACCATCCTTCTTCTTTACAAACAACACCGGTACACCCCAAGGTGACACACTAGGCCGAATGAACCCCTTATCTAGGAGTTCCTGAAGCTGCTCCTTTAATTCCTTTAGCTCCGCTAGTGTCATACGATAAGGTGGAATAGAAATAGGCTGGGTGCCTGGCACCAGGTCAATACCAAAATCAATGTCCCTGTCAGACGGCATGCCCGACAGGTCTGCAGGAAACACTTCTAAAAATTCACGGACCACAGGAACCGAATAAATAGTGGGAGTCTCACCACTGAGATCCCTCAAAAAATCCAGATAAAATAAACACCCCTTCTCAACCATGTGTTGATCCTTCAGGTACGAAATCACCCTGCTAGGTACTCAGAAGAACCTCTCTACTCAACCCTCGGACATCCCGGCACAGCTAAGGTCACAGTCTTAGCGTGATAATCAAGAAAGACATGACACGGAGATAACCAATCCAGTCCTAATATCACATCAAAATCGACCATGCTTAGTAACAGTGGTTCCACTCGGGTCTCCAGACCCCCAATAGATAACACACATGACCGTTACACACGGTCCACAACAACAGTATCGCCTACCGGAGTCGACACATGAACAGAGGTAACTAAAGACTCACGAGGCATATCCAAAAAATGGGAAAAATATGAAGAAACATAGGAATATGTAGAACCATGGCCACTGGAATACTCATGCATAGAAGAACTCTAAACTGGTGGTGCTTGAGCTGCACTCTGAGCTGGGAGGGAACCGAATGAAGTACGGCATGGCTGAGAACCACACGGACCATGCCCACCACTATAAGCTGGGCGGACTGACTGAGGAGGCCTAAATGAACGAACTCTACCATGCTGAAACTGCCCCTGGAAGGAGCACCACTAGAATTGCCCGCTCCACGAGGCCTCTTAGCCTCCCTCTCCTCCCACTCCTGGCGGCGAACAGACTCAATATCTCAAGCAATGTCAATAACCTGCTTGAATGTAGCATCTGATACTCTCTCCTAAGTCATAAATAGGTGGATCCGATATGTGAGGCCATCCACAAACCTCCTAACCCTCTCTCTATCAGTAGGGACCAACTCGGTACCATGACGAGCCAACTCCAAAAATTGCATCTCATAAAGCGTCACTAATAGCTCTCCCTGACGCAGCTGCTCAAAAAGCCTGCGTTGCTCCTCCCTGTGTGCCTGGGGTACATACTTCTCCAAAAAGATAGTGGAGAATTGTTTCCAGGTGAGGGGTGCTGAACCCACAGGCCTACGCTTCTCAAAAGACTCCCACCAAGTGAAAACAACACTAGAAAACTGAAATGTAGTAAATGAGACCCCACTGGTCTCCAAAATCTAGAAAACCCTGGGCATCCTCTCCCACAGCACCATTGAATTTCGGAGGCTACAGTCTACTAAATCTCTCTAGTCTATGTTGCTCGTCCTCTAGCATAGCTGAAAACACGAAGTCCCAAACTAGAGCAACCGACTGGGCTAGAACCTCCCCCGGTGTCTGTTGGCTCTACGTACCCTGCTCAGGTGTCCGGGAAACTGAAGTCTTACTGCCACCCCCGGCCTGAGAAGTAGCGGTAACTGCCTGAGCGAGGGTGGTACACACCGTCAAGATCTGGGCCAAGGTGTCCTAAAGACCTGGAATAACAATAGGCACTCCCAGTTCCTGAGCCTGCCCCACTGAAGTATCTGTGGCAGGAATCTGACCCAGAACAAGGGGGATCAACTGGCACTGCCCTGGCTGCTGCACGGGCTGGACCCCTACCTCTACCCTGGCCTCGACCGCGGCCTCGACCTCTCACTGGTCTAGCTAGTGGCTGATCATCCTGATCATTAGCGCGATCCCTCACCATCTGTGAGAGAAGGAAACAACAGAAGTTTAGATTTCAAGAATCAAAAAAATGGCACGACAGAATTCAAGAAAATGATATTGTTCCTAAGGGTTCCGCAGCCTCTCGAAGATAAGTACAGACATCTCCGTACCGATCCGCAAGACTCTACTAAACCTACTCATGACCGTTGAGTCCTATGCAACCTAGGCTCTGATACCAACTTGTCACGACTCCAAATCCTAAATCGGTTGTGATGGCGCCTATCGAGGAACCAGGCTAGCCAACAATCACTGAATTACCATTTCTTTCTAAAATCTCAACCATATCTCAACATTTCATAAAGCACACAGAATTACTGAATTCATTAGGCAAAATAAATAGCTTAATAGTCTAAACCATCCCCAAAATCCGGAGTCAGCATGTCAGTAGAATCTAATAAATATACCAACAAGTCTACTAGTATAAACAAAAGAAGGGAAAATAGAGATGTTGCGGACGCTGAACAACTACCTCTATATCCCGAGCTCCGGCTCCGCCAGAATAGATGACTAACGCTAGGTATCTGCACCTGAATCTGCACACAGGGGTGCAATGAGTAATGTGAGTACGCCAACTAAGTAGTAATGAAAATAAATAAAGTCTAAGCGACAAGAAACACATAAAAATCAATATCATCAATTAACAATATGCACAGTCTTTCTTTCCAATAGTATAGACATAGATATATGAAATCATCATGCCTTAAAACCAACTTCAGAAAAATCTTTTGAAAAATGTATTTTCCAATAAATTAAGAAATAAAAATAACCAAAGGATTTAGTGTAAAATGAAATAAATCATAAGTAGCCCCTCGGGAAAAAACATGAATCATAAATCGCCCCTTGGGTAGAACATCACTCTGCACCTAACAACCACTTAGTATCAGCCCCTCGGGCAACCTCACTGTCACTCATGCCTCCCAATCACTCATCACTCGGCACTCGGCATGCAGCATCGCACTCAGTAGGTATCTGCGCTCACTAGGGGTGTGTACAGAATTAGGAGGGGCTCCTTCAGCCCAAGCGCTAATATCAAGCCACCTTGTGGCGTATCATATCCTCACAATTAGTCCCTCGGCCTCACTCAGTCATAATCTCTCAAAAGCCCCTCGGGCGTATCAGTAAAATGGGGTACTCGACTCAAAACATCATTTTTAAATCTCAAAATAATGTAAACCAGGCTGAGTTTTGAAAAAAGTTAAGCGCAATATGACTAAGTGCAAATCATAAATCAACAGTGAGGAAAAAACAATAATAAGCACCCAAGGGGTCTAAACAAGTCGGCACGAGGCCCCAAACATGGCTTATATCCCAAATATAGCAATAGTCTTTAGAACACAATTTAACATATGATTAGAGTAAAATACACAACTCAATAGTTTCCGCGGAGAGAACCAAGTCCAATCCAAAAATCAGTGCGCGCCACATGCTCTTCATCTCACATGTGCGCCATGCTAAAAACAGTGAGAAATATGAAATCCGGGGTTTCATACGCTCGGGACAATATTTATAACCATTACTTATCTCTACCGGGCCACAATATTAATCTACGATGCGTTTGCCCTGCAAATTGGCTCTCGATTGCTCCGAATCTAACCAAAACAAGATTAACATCATCATTATACGCTAAAGGAACAAATATCCAATCGAAAATTATCAATTTAGACACAATTCTCGAAACTCGGCCAAACCCGAGCACCGGGCCCACGTCTCAAAATTTGATAAAATTTATATCACTATAACCCTCGTCCTCCCACGATTCTACACATACTAATAACACCACAATCGGACCACAATTGCCTACCCAAATCGCCAAAAGAATTATCCAAACCTCCTCCCATTATTCCAAACTTTTTCTACTTTAATTCTTCAAATTACAAGCCTAATCCGAACAAAATAGCATAGAAAAAACTTTTATAATCCGGGAACTTACCGTCACTGAAGACCCTCGAATTCTTTCTTCAATTTTCCCTCAAACAAGCTCCACCCATGCAACATTGGAAGAATAACCAAAATTTCGCGGAGGCACTCTTTTATACTGTTCTGCCCGGTTAATCCGCACCTGCGGACTTTTCCTCGCACTTTCAGACCCGCACCTGCGGTCCCAGGTGTGCACCTGCGAAAACCCACTAACAGTACAATTCTCACACCTGCGGTCCCTTTTCCGCACCTGCGGTTCCGCAAGTGCGGCCAATTCTGTGCACCTGCGGACTCCTCCTGCTTAGCCTCTTTTCGCACCTGCGCATGGACCTTCGCACCTGCGGCTGCCCATCCGCAGGTGCGGCCACACCAGTAGCTTAACACCAACAGCTATTTGCTACAAATTTCCTAAGCTCAAACTTCCGCCAACCATCTGAAATCAATCCCGAGCCCCTCGGGGGCCGAATCAAACATACCAACACACCCCATAGCATCATTCAAACTTAGTCGAGCCTTCGAAACACCAAAAACAACACAAAAACACCAAAATTACATCAAATTCAAACCTATGAACTTTGAAACTTTTAAATTTCGCCAATGATGCCGAAACCAATCAAAACACATCCAATTGACCTGAAAATTTGCACACATATCCAAAATGAAATTACGAAGCTGCTCCAACTGTCGGAATTTCATTCCGTCCTCGATAGCCTATTTTCCACTGCAGACCGGAAATTGCCAAAAATTAACTTTCGCCAATTCAAGCCAAATTCTACACCGGACATCAAAAGACTAAGTGTCTCAATTCTCACCACGATCACTCTGAACCCGAACCAACTAACCCAACACAACATAAATAGACTAAGAAACATATGATAAAGCAGAAACAAGGGAAACGGGGTTAATCTCACGGAACAACCGGCTGGGTCGTTACAATAACAAACCCTACTAATCAACATATTAGATAAGCCAAGTGATTACATCAACCGGAAAAACCGCAATAGGAGAGACGTTAATCCCATGATCCTGAATATCCCCATCTCATTAAATTCTTTATATGTATTTGTTTGATCTACTTACGATCTTCTTTTCTTATTTGAATATTAGTTTAGTAGTAATTTAGTTTATAAAAATCACCATCATTTTCTTCATCAGCGCTCGAGCAATAAATTTATAAATAGTTTAGATTGGACAATAGTTGATCATAAATCCTTGTGGGAACTATACTTTCTCATAACTTTATTACTTGTTGACCGCGTATACTTGCGTGTGCGTTTGGACCCAACAAGTTTTTGGCGCCGTTGCCGGAAATTTAGAAATTAGCTACTTGTTTGAAATAAGCCTTTATTTATTGTTGTTCGAGATTTAATTTGTTTTAGTGTTCTGACTCTACAAGTGTTTAGATTGAATGTTAAGAAGAAGTAACAGTTCAAACAATCTTCCACCTTTTGATTCTAAATCTAAAATACTATTCCACAGGTTAAAGAGGGAGGAGAAAGCAAGAGCAGGAATTCCAAAGTTTGGCATCGTAGTCCAGCCACAACCATTCGAGATGGAGGAAAATCAAGAGTGACTAGTGATAGAGGCTGCAAGGCCTAATCTTTCTAATATGACTCAGGCTATTGTAAATCCAGGAATCACAGGTCACCTTGAGCTCAAATAGTACATGGAACAGTTGATTCAGTCCACATGGTAGTATGTGGGTCTATCTCATGAAGATCTGCAGCGCCACATTCAAAACTTCCTAGAAATTATGGATACATATTATTATCTGTACATTTCCAAGGACTATGTCAGACTGACATTATTTCGCTCTTCATTGCTGGGGAGGCTTAGGAATAGTCAAACAAAGAGTCTGCAAACTCAATCCACACATGGGATGATCTAGCACGAAAATTCTTGATCAAATTTTTTCCCACCAATAAAACAAAGTCGTTGAGGAGCCAGATTCTTGGGTTTCAATAACGAAGATGGTGAGACTCTTCGCCAATCTTGGGAAAGATACAACAAACTACTCAGAGCCTACCCACATCATTATCAGACGGATGAGGTGTTGGGACATAACTTTTTGGATGGGTTGAACGAGACCTCCAAATTAAATCTAGACTCAGCTTGTGGAGGAAGTTACATGCGAAAGCCATACAATAAGATTCAGACTCTTCTAAACAATTTCACTAAAAATGATCATAATTGGCAAGATGAGGGTGAACCAAGAAGGATGATAAAACACAAAGCATCAGGTACATTCAAACTGGATGAGGTGTCAGCCATAGGAGCAAAAATTTATAAACTAACCAACTAATTGGCCAAGATGGAAATAGGTCAAGGACATCAGATGCATCAGGTTTAGAGGATTTCCATATGTTGTGAAATATGTGGAGATGGTCATATGATTGGACAATGTTTAGTGAATCCTAAATCTGCTTATTATATGGACCAGCATGGTAGAGGTCCAATGAACTAGAATAATCAATATGGGAACACCTATAATCTCAATCGGAGGAATCACAAAAATTTCTCATGGGGTGGGAACCAGACTACTCAGAATCAATACAGGTCTCAAGGGAACTACAATCAACCTCAAAATCCACCTCAATAGGTAGAAGAAAGCACTAATGATATGTTGAAAATGTTTTTGATTCACAACCATCAACTTTGAACACACAACCAGCAACTAAGGACTCAATTTTGAAATATAGAGAGGCAGATTGGGCAGTTGGTTGCACAAAAAATACTCGACCTGTTTCAGCCATCCAAGTGATAGAGATAAGAATCCTTAAGAATATTCTTTAACTTTGAGGAATGGTAGAGAACTAGAAGAAGTACCAAAAAGAAAGAAAGAAAATGTCACTCCTAAGGATGAACTGGTTCCCAAACTGGGGTGGAAACTGAAAAAGAAACTGAAGAAACTGAAAAGACTCCAATTGCAAGGCCACCACCTCCCTTCCCGTAGAGATTAAAGAAGAAAAATGATGATAGGATGTTTAACAAATTTCTTGATATGTTGATCCCAATTCAATTGAATCTCTCATTGGTTGACGTGTTACGTGAAATCCCAAAATATGCTAAGTACATCAAAGATGTTGTGGCTAACAAAACAAGATTGACAGAGTTTGAGACAATGGTACTTACTGAAGAGTACACTTCAAGAATTCAAAGAAAGTTGGCACAAAATTTGAAGGATCAAGGGAGCTTCACCATACTTGTTCAAATTGGTGAGGTAGATGTGGGACGGGCACTATATGACTTGGGGGCTAGCATAACTTTGATGCCCCTTTCAGTTTTCAGTCAATTGGGGTTGGGAGCCCCAAGGCCAACAACAATCATATTACATCTTGCTAATAGATCTATTGTTCATCTTGAGATACTACAAATTGGGCAATATATTCTTCTCACATATTTTATTATACTGGACTATGAAGCTGATGAACACATCCAATCATCTTAGGACACCCTCTTAGCCACCGGTGATATTGTGATAAAAGTTCGTGAAGGAAAAATAATACTATGGGAGAAGTGCCATTTTATGGTATGAAAGGGAATTGTACTCGGAAACAAGGTGTACAAAGATGGTTTGGAGGTGGATAAGGTGAAAGGGGATGCAATTGAAAAACTACCACATCCAATCTCTGTGAAAGGAGTCAGAAGTTTTTTGGGGCATGCAGGTTTCTATCATAGATTCATTAAATATTTCTCTAAGATTTCTGCTCCCTTGTGCAGGTTGCTTGACAAGGATATGCCTTTAAAATTTTATGAGCATGTCTTTAAGGCGTACGAGGAGCTGAAAAAGAAATTGGTGACTGCACCAATTATAACCTCCCCATACTAGGGAGAGCCTTTCAAGTTGATGTGTGATGCCAGTGACATGGAAATCGTGTCTGTATCGGGCCAGAGGAAAAATAAAGTGTTCCACTCTATTTACTACACTAGAAAAACTCTAAACCCAATTTGATAAATTACACAGTCACAGCAAAAGAGTTGCTAGTGGTAGTATGGGAGTTTGACAAATTTAGGGCCTACTTGGTGGGAACTAAAGTCATCGTCTACACTAACCATGTAGCGATCAGGTATTTGTTTGTGAAAAAGGATGCTAAGCCTGGACTAATTTTTTGGTTTCTTCTTTTGCATGAATTTGACGTGGAAAGCAAATATAGAAAAGGGACAGAAAATAAGGTAGCAAACCATTTGTCGCGCTTGGAAACTCGCACACATGTTGAATAAGGGGGCGGCAAAATTTAGGATAGTTTCCTGATTAGCAATTGCTAGCCACCACAGATGGCACGGCCCCATAGTATGCTGATTATGTGAACTTAATTGTAAGTGGGGTGACTCTGTCAGAGTTGTCACCAGATGATAAGTGAAAATTCGTGCATGATGTTAGACTTTATATATGGGATAAGTTGTTCTTGTTTAAGCATTATGCATATCATTTGGTGCACCGATGTGTTCTTGAGAAGGAGATGGAAGCAATTCTACATGATTGTCATGCATCACTGTTTGGGGGGCACCATGGTGGAGACAAAATTGTTGTAAAAGTGTTGCAATCGGGATTCTATTGACCTAAGCTATTCAAGGATGCTCATTTTTTTGTGAAAAGATGTGATAGGTTCCAAAGGACATGTACAATTTCGAGAAGGCATGAGATGTCATTAAAGGGCATACTTGAGGTATAAATCTTAGATATTTTGAGAATAGACTTCATGGGGCCGTTTCCAGCATCAAATTGCCATCAGTAAATCTTGGTTGCAGTTGAATATGTGTCAAAGTGGGTTGAGGCTATGACTTTGCCTACGAATGATGCTAGGTGAGCTTTCTGAAGAAAAATATTTTCTCGAGATTTGGAACTCCATGTGCTTTGATCAGTGATGGAGGTACTCACTCTTGTAACAAACTGTTAGGAAACCTCTTAGCTAAGTATGGGGTGAGACAAAATGTCACAACTTCTTATCACTCGCAAACTAGTGATCAACTGGAGGTCTGAAGTAGGGAGGTGAAGCAAATTTTGGAGAAAACAACGAGCACAAGTAGGAAGCATTGGGCTAGCAAGCTAGATGGTCCTCTATGGGCATATGGCACTGCATACAAAACTCCAATTGGTACTTCGCCGTACAAGTTGGTTTATGAAAAGGCTTGTCACTTTCATGATGAGCTTGAACACAAGGCATATTTGGCAATCAAGAAGCTCGACTTTGATATGGATCTAGCTGGGGAAAATGGATGTTGCAAAAAAATGAGCTCGAAGAGTTTCGACTGCACGCATACCAGAATGTGAAGTTGTATAAGAGAAAACAAAGAGATGGCATGAAAAACATATTTTGCATCGTGAGTTTGAACACATTTTTCATTGTGAGTTTGCATCGTGGAAGCTCTTTCCTAGGAAGCTCAAGTCTAGATGGTCAGGTCCATGTGAAGTAGTGCGAGTTACGAAGCATGGAGCTATTGAGCTAAGGCATCCCGAAAGCAATGGCACATTTTTAGTCAATAGGTATAGTGAAACACTTTTGGGGTGGTGGCATTCGTCATCACAAAACTTTGATAGAATTGGTGGATACGTGAGGGAACGTGTTGCTACATTCGGCGACGTTAAATCAAGAACTTGTTGGGAGGCAACCCAACTTTACTTCTTTCTTCTAGTTTTTATTTAGTTATGTTATAATAAAAGAAAATAAGATATAGGGAGGCAGCGGGAAAGTGGAGCTCGCTTTGTGAGACTTAGATCGAGAATGTTGAGGAGAAAATTTTGGGGGGCAGCGAAGTGTGTCTCACTTCGCGATACCGGGACCAAAAGAGAGAACAAGAAATAGAGTGGACAGTGAAGTGCCCATGGCTTCGTGAAACTGGGACTAGCCACAACTGTGAAAGCAGAGGGCGGATCTCCAGGTCGCGCGTCACGCGGACTTGGTGCGACCCCCAGGTAGTTTTTTCTACTTCTGGTTATTTTACCACATAAAAAAGGTAACATATAAATAAAAACACTTTCCCTCTCTCACTCAAAAATCCACACCCCCTTCCCCACTTTCTTTCCTCGCTCTTCCCCATCGCCCTATCTCCACAAGGTAAGAACCCTTATCCTCTCATTTATTTCTTTTTTTCGTCTACACTCCCCTCCCCCATGGCAGTTCCTTCTAATTTTTGTTGAGTTTTAGTGAATTCTGAGTAGCTAACCTACCTCTATAGGCAATACAAACATCTTATAAGTGTGGGGTGGCCGTTGGATGTCTTATAAACATCAATTGTATTCTTTCTAAGACTAGTGTCATCCGCGGTCGACTTAAGCACGACTTAAATGATGCCTTCCCCACTTGTTTTTTAATTTTGCTAATTAACATGGAATAACTATAAAGTTACAGACTGATATAGAGGAGCTCCAGACAGTTGATTTTAGTGCTACTGATGGCACTATTACGAAGGATCCAGGACTAGTCGTCATGACTGTTGCGGGTGTGACGAATGTTGTGACTGAGGTTCCTACTATTTGGGAAGGCGAGCTAGTTGAGGTAGTTGACGCGTCTAGCATCGCACCAAAGGATCCAGCACTTTCGGAGACTGAGGTCCACAATCGGTCCTTGCCACGACCCCAACGATTTTGAGGGAGTTTTTGGCACGCACTCAACTATTGATCTTCCTTATTTGTGTCTTTGTGATATTGTGCGATTTAGGAGAGTTCACATTCTTAAGTGTGGGGTGGTGTGTCAGACTTTGATTTTTGTGGGTTGTGCTTAATTTCTAGCGATACATTTTTAATTGCACGATCACACTTGTGACCATTGTAATTGTATAATTGTAGTTGTTTTTCTTAGTGGCTGAATCACGGGTTTTCATTAAGCTACGGTCTTTCTCGAGATGCTATTTTCTTGAACCATGTATTTTTAGGAAGATTTTTTCAAACTTTATATAGAATTGTGGACTTTCTCGACCATGAATTACCTAGATATTTTTCTTGAGGGACTAAAGCCTAAAGAAAAATACAAAAAAGTTTTTTCTTTTCTTTTTGAACTGATAATGGAACGGGAAGAACTTGAGCATCTATGTTGTTGACATGTTTTATATCAGGGCTTAGGTTTGGAGAACTTGAACTGAGTACTTTTTTCATGATCTTTATAATTACATGCCTTGACAATATTGTGTGGCTTTCTTTTGATGCTTAAATTCATTTTCTGACTCATGTGATTAGTTGATAAATTTTTGAATTGTTATGATGACTATTCTTAGTTGTTTAACTTGAGAGTCGGTCATGAGCCGTCTGGAGTGAATCATGTGCATGGTGTGATGTGAGGTCTTGATTTACATTTTGCGCTATCATGTGAGTCTAGGAGATGATGTTGCGTTTCTTTGATTGTCCATTAAGCTGTATGCTACCATAAATAAAATTGTCCTTAAATATCCCATTTGAGCCTATAAATATTTTTCTTTGGAAATCCACATTACAAGCCAATTTACTTTTTGTTCTTAATTATATCTTCTTGAACATTTACCTCCAAAAGCACTTAAGTCTCTAGAAGAGTAAGGTGAAAGTTGAGGTAGCTTTTGAGCGGAACCATAGAAAGTCCAAAAGGTGCACGTATGTTTTGAAAAATCATTAGCTGGGTAACCTAAATTGGGAGAGTGTCGGAAAAAAAAAAGGTCGTAGAAAATACAAAAAGATTAAAGAAAGAAAAAAATAATAGAAAGTACACCTCGTATTCCTTTTATCCGGGCTAGTGAATGCATAGTTGTGTTGTGCTTAAAGAGAAAGTCCATATTGTACATGATTTCATGTCATTGTTTGAATTGGTCATGAGGAGTGTGTATTTGAAAGTTAAGTGTAGTGTATTACTGTCACGACCCATAATTCCCACCTTCAGGACCGTGATGGCGCCTAACATTCCAGTTGCTAGGTAAGTCAATGTTAGAGGATTCTTTAAACCAATTTTAGTCATTTTCAATAACAGAATCAATTAAGCTAAATAATGCTAAAACTGAAATGTGGAATTACATCCCATAATATTTGATACAATACGGATCTGGAGTCATAACTCACGAGCTTCAAAGATTTACCACAAATAGAGTCTGAAAGAAATACATTGTTCTGAATGAAAAGAAACCGTAAAAAAGGAAACTAGAAAGGGACTCCAAGGTCTACGAACGTCAGCAGATCTACCTAGAGTCTCTGATAAGCAAGTTCGGACTGCCGAGTCTCACGATCAGCTAGGGCCAATACCAAAATCTGCACAAGAAGTTCAGAGTGTAGTATGAGTACAACCGACCTCATGTACTCGTAAGTGTCAAGTCTAACCTCGACGAAGTAGTGAGAAGGCTATGACAAGACACCCACATAATAAACCTGTGCAGATAATAATATATGTACAAGAAAACAATAATAACATTTAAACATGTACTATTGGGAGGGGGATATGCTAAAGGGGCATAAGATATAATATATACAGTGGAAATGATAGACGGAACAGTCATTATGCCTTTAACCAGTGAAAACAACTAAAACACAATGAAGAAATTGCACGGCATCACCCTTTGTGCTTTTACTCTCAACCTTACAACGAAACAATAATACTACATGGAATCACCCTTCATGCTTTTACTCTCAGTCTCACAATATAAGTCAATAGATACGGCATGACATCACCCTCCGTGCATTAACTCTCAAAACATGGCACGGCATCACCCAACATGCATTAATGATCACAACATGGCACGGCATCACCCTTCGTGCATTAACACTCACAATATGACACGGTATCACTCTTCGTGCGTTAACACTCTCCCTTACCACATAACAATGAACAAGTAATAGTAGGGAGATAGAATCAACAAGGACAAGCCTTACTTCAACAATGGTTCCACAATACCAATCTCAACTTGGGAATCAATACTCAATTATCCCCAAAGCCCGTAAACACGATAAGAACAATCAATTTAGTATGTAAGTACTCTAAGGATGGATAACAAGATCAAAGTAAGCAATAAACTACAAGGAACAAGTCCCACCCGCAAGCTTTAACTCGACAACAACGCATAAGTACTCATCACCTCACATATACTTTGTACCCAACATCTAAACATGTAGCAAATAGACAAAAAAATCATAATCCCTCAAGTCAAGGTTAACCACATCACTTACCTCGCTCCAAAAGTCTACTCAAAGATCAATCACAACTGTGCCTTTCAAACAATCCTCCGAACCAATAGAATCTAGTAAATTACCAACCAAACGATTCAATTTAAGCCTTAGGAACTACCCACGATTGCAAAGGATTCAATTTAGGTCATTATTGAAGAAGTCAACAAAAGTCAAACCATAGGCCCACTTGCCCCAAATCCAAAATTCGGACCAAAACCCCATCACCCATTCACCCTCGAGCTCGGTTATGTAAATTGGTTTGTAATTCGACCTTAATTTGAGGTCTAAATCCCCATTTTACAAAAATCCATAATTCTACCCAAAACCCCCAATTTCCACTATGAAAACACAAGATTTTTGGTTGAAATCTTAGGAAATGTAGTGAAAGATTGAAAGAAACTATTTTAGACTTACTTACCAATGATTTTGGGAAAAAAGGTTCTTTCAAAAATCGCCTCTAGGGTTTCTTGTTTTGAAAATTTTAGAGAATGAGCCAAAATCCCATCTAAGTCCCATTTTTATTAGTTGCAGAATGCCGCATTTGTGACCCGGGTTTCGCAAATGCGAAGAATCAACCGCAAATGTGAAGACCTTCACATCTCTACTTCCATTGCATTTGTGATGAATTATTAACAAATGTGAAATCTGACCATCCGTAAATGCGACCACCTGATCATGTACCTCCGGACCCACTTCGCAAATGCGAAATATTTTTCGCAAATACGAACATATGGTGTTCCAGCTACTTCTCAAATGCGATGAGTTGCTTGCAAATGCGAACCCATCAAAGGTCACAAATGCGATGCCTGATCTTACAAATGGGAGATCAGAGGCCTACACCAGAATTGAAACACCAGCTGAGTTTTTGTAAGTCCAAACAACTTTGTAGCCTATCTGAAACTCACTCGAGCCCTCAGGGCTTTAAACCAACTATGCACACAAGTCTAAAAACATCATAAGAACTTGCTTGCGCGATCAAATCGCCAAAAAATGCCTAGAACTACAAATTGAATTCCAAATCAAACGAAATTTTCAAGAAAACTTTGAAACTTCTATTTTCACAACCGGATGTCCAAATCACATCAAACTAACTCCGTTTCTCACCAAGTTTGACAGACAAGCCATAAAAATATACTATTGGACCTATACCAGGTTCCGGAACCAAAATACGGACCCGATATCCAAAAAGTCAAACATTGGTCAAATATTTCAAAGTCATTAAGCCTTTAAATTTCAAATTTCAACAAAGTGCGATAACTCGGGCTAGGGACTTTCGAATTCGATTCAGGGAATAGGACCAAGTCCCAAATCACAATATGGACCCACCCGGACCGTCAAAATATGAATCCGGGTCCATTTGCTCAAAACATTGACCGAAGTCAACTCAAATGGATTTTAAGGAAAAAATTTCATATTTTTCTCAGTTTTAACATAAAAGCTTTTCGGAAAAATGCTCGTACTGCGGTGCAAACCGAGGAAGGGTATAATGAGGTATTTAAGGCTTAAAAGCGCAGAATTAGGTTCTAAAATATAAGATGACCTATCGGGTCATCACAATTAAAGTGCTTAGGACGATTAGTCACTACATCCAAATTACATCCTACTCATCCCTTAGCCTACATTACAACCTGAAAAGACCTAATTAATCCTGGACATCGCAAGCTTATATTAGTAGAAACATACACTACGGGAACGCCTATAGTATGACCTTGGGATGAACATGAATTTCTTTGAGAGATTGAACGAATTCTTTTGATTTGTAAGTCTTTAAATTATACTTGAATGCATATTCGAGTGTGTGGACTAATTTATATCTTTGACTTTTTGTGAGGGCACATGATTTACAAAGGAATGATAAAGTCCAGGCACTTTGAGTTGGCGCAAGAATTGAGTCATAGCAGGAAATGTATTGGAGTCATCTTTTGAGGTTGAGATGTTAGGAAAGTCGTACACATATTTTAAATAGTCTTGGCATGGGTCTAATATTGAAGAAAGATGTCAATATTTCTTATGTTGGATTCTAAGGCGTTGATATAAACCATTGTCATTGCTATGATGCTTGAGTATGCTTTGAATTGTGTTTCTTACCTATACGCTTAATTTTATGTTTCTCGAGAACGAGAAAGAGTTTAAGTGTGGGGTGGTGATAAAGGGTGAAAAGTGCATGTTTTGAGTGTATTTTTGTATTAATTCTTGTGTAAGTTACGGGAGTTCACACTACTTTTGAAGTAAAAATATGCTCATTACTTATTTCTTATGTTTAGTAATGAACTTGTGCGAAAAGAGGATCAAACACGAGCAAAATTGGCGAAAGAAAAATTAAAGACAGATATCTGAGACAGCGAAACGAGGTTTGCTTCGCCAGACTGGGACCGGAGTAGAAAAATCAGCTTCCTTGATCCGAATTAGGAGAAGCCAAGTTTGTCCCCAAGTGAACTCTAAACGATAAAGGGAGAAAACTTCGGGGAGACACCACTTTGGGATAAAAACACAAGTACGGAACACTCAAGAGCACGGAATTCATCAATTATTCCATCCTTTATCTAGTATTCATAGATTTTATGTTTAAAAATAATATTCTGATGTCACGGCCCAATTTCTCCCACCGTGAAATGTCGTGACGGCACCTAGTCTCTATGACTAGGTAAGCCTATTATTGTGAAACCGAAGTAAAACATAAAGATAAAAGCCAACAGATGAAATTAATACGCAAAAATAGTGCCACTCGACATACACAATGATCATCACTCCCACCCGGAATGTCGCCAGTCACAAGCTTCTAAGAGTCTCTACTGCTTAATACATAAATGTTTGAAGAAAAACAGGGGAAATGTCTACACGAGGGGAAAATCCTACTCCCACTTCTGGAATTTCATTCCGGCCTCGATATCAAAATTTTCACTGCCGACCAAAATCGCCAATATTCCAACTTTCGCCAATTCAAGCCTAAATCTACTACGGACCTCCAAATCACATTTTGGACGTGCTCCTAAGTCCAAAATCACATAACGGAGCTAACAGAACCATCAAAATTCAAATTCAAGGTTTTTACACACAGGTCGACATGCGGTTGACTTTTCCAACTTAAAGCCTCGATATCAAAATTTTCACTGCCGACCAAAATCGCCAATATTCCAACTTTCGCCAATTCAAGCCTAAATCTACTACGGACCTCCAAATCACATTTCGGACGCGCTCCTAAGTCCTAAATCACCTAACAGAGCTAACAGAACCATCAAAATTCAAATTCAAGGTTTTTACACACAGGTCGACATGCGGTTGACTTTTCCAACTTAAACTCCCAAATAAGAGACTAAGTGTCTCAATTCATTTCAAAAACTCAACATGAACCCTAACGGCAACCAAAATAGCAGAATAAGATATGAGGAAAGCTGTTAATAGGGGATCAGGACTCTAACTCTCAAAACGACCGGCCGGGTAGTTACATCCCCCCCCCCCACTCTTAAAATAATCATTCGTCCTCGAATGAGTATAAATACATATCTAAAGCTTTGAGAAGATGAGGGTAACGACTGCGCATATCTCGCTCAATCTCCCAAGTAGCCTCCTCGACCAGCTGACCCCTCCACTGGACCTTTACTGAAGCAATGCTCTTTGACCTTAGCTTTCTGACCTGCTTGTCCAAAATAGCCACTGGCTCCTTAATATAAGATAGATCCTTGTCAAACTGGACCGAGCTTAAATTTAATACATGAGTCAGATCACCTTGATACTTCCGGAGCATAGAAATGTGAAATACCGGATGAACTCCTGCTAGGCTGGGAGTTAAGGCAAGATTATAAGCAACCTCCCCAACACGCCGCAATATCTCAAAAAGACCAATGTACCTCGGGCACAGCTTGTCCTTCTTCCCAAATCTCATGACGCCCTTTATAGGCGATACCCGGAGCAAGAACTGCTCTCCAACAACGAATGCTAAATCGGGAACCTTACGGTCCATATAACTCTTCTGTCTGGACTGGGCTGTGCGAAGTCTATCCTGAATCACCTTCACCTTATCTAGGGCATCCTGGACCAAGTCTGTACCTAACAATCGGGCCTCGCCCAGCTCGAATCAACCCACTAGGGACCGATAACGCCTACCATACAGAGCCTTATACGGTGCCATCTAAATGCTGGAATGATAATTGTTATTGTAGGCAAACTCCGTAAGTGGAAATAATTGGTCACGTGACCCTCCAAACTCCATCACACAAGCACGAAGCATATCCTCTAGAATATGAATCGTACGCTCGGACTGCCCATCCGTCTGAGGGTGAAAGGTTGTGCTTAGCTCCACCCTAGTACCCAACTCCTGTTGTACGGCTCTCCAGAACCGTGATGTAAACTGTGTACCTCTATCTGAAATGATGGAACCTGGGACACCATGAAGGCGGACGATCTCTATGATGTAAATCTCAGCCAACCTCTTTGAAGAGTAAGTATTCAACACTGGGATAAAATGAGCTGACTTGGTCAGCCGATCCACGATCACCCAAATAGCATCTAACTTCCTCAAAGTCCGTGGAAGTCCTACTACAAAATCCATGGTGATCCTCTCCCACTTCCACTTTGGGATCTCTAACCTGTGAAGCAAGCCACCTGGTCTATGATGCTCAAACTTAACCTGCTGACAGTTCAGACACTTGGCCACAAACCCAACTATATCCTTCTTCATCCTCCTCCACCAATAGTGATGTCTCAAATCCTGGTACATCTTCGCGGCACCCGGATGGATGGAATACCGCGATCTATGGGCCTCCTCAAGAATCAACTCCCGAAGACCATCCACATTGGCACACAAATCCGGCCATGCATCCTCATCATGCTAGCAGCACCAATAATCACATCTCTCACATCACCTCGTCGAACCCTGTCCTGAAGGACTAGAAGATGGGGATCATCATACTGGCGCTCCCTGATGCGGTCATAAAGAGAAGACCAAGAGACCACAAAATCCAATACTCGGCTCGGCTCTGAAATATCCAATCTCACGAACTAGCTGTCTAAGGCCTGAACATCCAATGATAAGGGCCTCTTTTTGTTGGAAGATACGCCAAACTCCCCAGACCCTTCGCCAGGTGACTCAAGGCGTCAGCCACTACATTGGCCTTCCCCAGGTGGTACAATATAGTGATATCATAGTCCTTACGTAGTTCCAACCTCCTCCACTGACGCAAATTAAGGTCCTTTTGCTTGAACAAGTGCTGCAAACTCCCGTGATCAGTGTAGATCTCACAAGGAACCCTGTAGAAATAATGACACCACATCTTCAAGGTGTGAACAATAGCTACTAACTCAATATCATGAACAGGATAATTATTCTCATGCACCTTCAACTGTCTGGACACGTAGGCAATCACCCTACCATCCTGCATCAACTCCGCTCCAAGACCAATCCTCGAGGCATCACAATAGACAGTGTAAGACCTCAAACCTGTAGGCAATACCAATATTGGGGCTGTAGTCAAAGCTGACTTGAGCTTCTGAAATCACTCCTCACACTCCACGATCCATCGAAACGGAGCACCCTTCTAGTCATCCTGGTCATAAGTGCTGCAATAGATGAAAACCCCTCTACAAAGCGACGGTAATATCCCGCCAAACCAAGAAAATTGCGGATCTCCACAGCTGATTATGGTCTAGGCCAACTCTACACTCCCTCCACTTTCGGTGTAATCGGGAGTCGATTTGAGGAGCAAGAGCATCGCGGATTAGCATTGTCGCCGGGTAGAGGTAAGTAATGGCCATAAATCTTGTCCTAAAGGTATGAAACCCTGTACATTGTATTTATCACTGTTTATAGAATGGCTCACATGTTAGATGACGAGTATGTGGCGTGCACTAATTTTTGGATGGGACTTGGTCCTCTCCGCGACAACTATTGAGTTGCGTATTTTACTCTAAATCATATGTCAATTTGTGTTCTAAAACTATTGCTATATTTTGGCTATAAGCCATGTTTGAGGTCGCGTGCCGACTTGTTTAGACCCCTTGGGGGATTTTTACTACTATTTCCTCACTTTTGATTTATGATTTACACTCAGCCATGTTATGCTTAACTGATTTCGAAACTTCGCCTTATTTACACTGTTTTGAGATATAATGATGCTTTTGGGTCGAGTACCCCATTTTACTAATACGCCCGAGGGGCTTTTGAGATTTTTTGACTGAGTGAGGCCGAGGGGCTGATTGTGAGGATATGATATGCCATGAGGTGGCTTGATATTAGAGCTTGGGCTGAAGGAGCCCCTCCGGAGTCTGTACACACCCCTAGTGAGTGCAGGTACCTACTGAGTGCGAGTGTCGAGTGCTGAGTGACGAGTGATTGGGAGGCATAAGTGATAGTGAGGTTGCCCGAGGGACTGATACTGAGTGACTGTGAGGTATGACGAGTGATGTTCTGCCCGAGGGGCGATTTATGATTTATGTTTTGTCCTGAGGGGCTACTTACGACTTATTTCATTTGTACACTAAATTCTTCGAGTATTTTTATTTCTGGAATTGTTGGAAAACACATTTTTAAAAGGATTTTACTGAAGTTGGCTTTTAAGGCATGTTGATTTCATATATATATGTATATACTGTTGGAAAGAAAGGTTGTGCATATTATGAACTAATGATTTGATTTTATGTGTTTCTTACTGCTTAGACTTGATTTAGTTTCATTACTACTGAGTTGGAGTACTCATATTACTCCATGCACCCCTATGTGAAGATACAAGTGTTGATACTGCGTGTTAGCTATCTATTTTCTGTGCATAGCCGAAGTCGGGATACAGATCCAGCTGTTCAGCGTCTGCAGCATCTCTGTTTTTCCCTTACTTATTTTGTACCTGGTTCTTCGCTCCAAGGTTTTGTATTATAATAGTAGACTTTTTGGTATATCCCTTAGATGCTCATGACATGTTAACTCCGGGTCTTGGGGATGGTTTTGGACTGTTAACTGTTTGTTTTGCTTAATAGATTCAGTAATTTATATACATTTATGAAATGTGGGAAATAAGTTAGAAATTTTGGAAATAAACTGTAAATATGTGATTGTTGGCTAGCCTAGTTCCACGATAGGCGTCATCAAGGCCGGTTTTGGATTTGGGGTCGTGAAAAGTTGGTATCAGATCCTAGGTTACATAGGACTCAACGGTCATGAGCAGATTTAGCAGAATCGTGTGGATCGGTACAGAGACGTCTGTACTTATCTTCGAGAGGCTGTAGAACCCTTAGGAACAATCTCATTTTTCTTGAATTTTGTCGTGCCATTTTGCTAATTCTGGAAATCTAAACTTCTGTTGTTTCATTCTCTCAAAGATGGTGAGGACTCGCGCTACCGATCAGGGTGATCAGCCACCAGCTAGACCAGTGAAAGGTCGAGGCTGCGGTCGAGGTCGTGGGAGAGGTAGGGGTCAGCCCGTGCAACAGTCAGGGCGGTACCAGTTGATCCCCTTACTATACAGGATCAGGTTCCCGCCGCAGATGCTCCAGCAGGACAGGATAGGCTCAGGCACCGACAGTTCCTATTGTTATTCCAGGTCAGGATACCTTGGCTCAGATCTTGACTGTGTGTACCACCCTTGCTTAGGCAGTTTTCGCTACTTCTTAGGCCGGGGGAGGCAGTCAGACTCCAGTTGCCCGGACACCTGAGCAGGCTACTCAGGGCCATCAGACACCGGGGGTGGTTCCAGCCTAGCCGGTCGCTCCAGTTTGGGACGTCGTGGTTCTGGCTATGCCAGAAGACAAGCAGCGTAGACTCGAGAGATTTAGTAGACTACAACCTCCGACATTCAGTGGTGCTGAGGGCGAGGATGCCATGGTTTTCTAGATAAGTGTCAGAGGATGCTGCGTACTGCTGGGATTCTGGAGACCAGTGGGGTCTCATTTGCTACTTTTCTATTTTCTGGTGCTGCTTTCACTTGGTGGGAGTCTTTTCAGAGACGTAAGCTTGTTGGTTCATCACCCCTCACCTGGTAGCAGTTCTCCACTAACTTCTTGGAGAAGTATGTACCCCAGTCTCACAGGGAGAAGCAGCGCAAGCATTTTGAGCAATTGCATCAGGGGGAGCTATTATTGACGCAATATGAGATGCGGTTTTCAAAGTTAGCTCGTCATGCTAGCGAGTTGGTCCCTACTGATAGGTAGAGGATTAGGAGGTTCATGGATGGACTCACTTATCAGCTCCGCCTTTTTATGACTCGAAAGAGAGTGTCAGATGCTACATTCGAGCAGGTTGTTGATATTGCTCGAGATATTGAGTCGGTTCACCGCCAGGAGTGGGAGGAGAGGGAGGCCAAGAGGCCTTGTGGCTTAGGTGGTTCTACTAGTGCTCCTTCTAGGGGCATGGTCCCCATAGTTCTCAGCTAGGCCGTTCTTAGTTCGATGCCCTCCCATCCAAAAGTGCAGCTCGAGTGCCACCAGTTCAGAGTTCCTCTATGCATGATTCTACTAGTGGTCATTCTAGTGCCAGGTATTTCTATCAGTCCCCGTCTCCAGCTCCAGGTAGTTGTTTTGAGTGCAGAGAGTTTGGAAACATATGGAGGCAGTGTCCCCGCTGTTCTGGTGTTCTTTTCAGCAGAGGGGCCAGCCCTCGACTTCAGCTCCAGTTACTTCACCATCCGCCCAAACAGCCACGGGTGGTAGTCAGTCTGCTAGAGGCCGCCCTAGAGGGGTAGGTCGAGCAGGTGAAGGTCAGGACCGTATGTATGCGTTTCCAGTCAGCCCAGATGCTATGGCCTCCGATATAGTGATCGCAGGTATTATCTCAATTTGTCGTCGAGATGATTTGGCTTTATTTGACCCTGGTTCTAAAAAAACATATTCCTATGTTTCATCATATTTTGCCCATTTTCTGGATATGCCACGTGAGTCTTTAGTTACGTTTGTTCATGTGTCGACTCGGGTGGGCGATGCTATTGTTATGGATCGTGTGATATCTATTGGGAGTCTGGAGACCCGAGTGGACCTACTGTTACTCAGCATGGTCAATTTTGATGTGATATTAGGCATGGATTGGTTATCTATGTGTCATGTTGTTCTTGACTGTCATGCTAAGACCGTGACCTTAGCTATGCCAGGATGTCCGAGGGTTGAGTGGAGAGGTTCTTCTTAGTATGTGCCTATCAGGGTGATTTCCTACCTGAAGGCCTAGTGCATGGTTGAGAAGGGCTGTTTATAGTATTTTGCCTTTGTGAGGGATGTCAGTGGTGAGACTCCAGTTATTGATTCGAGTCCAGTGGTCCGTGACTTTCCGGACGTGTTCCCTACAGACCTTCCAGGCATGCCACCTAACAAGGACATTGATTTTGGTATTGACCTGGTGCAAGGCACCCAACCAATTTCCATTCTACCTTATCGTATCGCACCAGCGGAGCCAAAGGAATTAAAGGAGAAGCTTTAGGAACTCCTAGATAAAGGGTTCATTCGGCCTAGTGTGTCACCTTGGGGTGCACCAGTGTTTTTTGTAAAGAAGAAGGATGGTTCTATGCGTATGTGGATTGATTATCGGCAACTGAACAGATTTACGGTGAAGAGCCGGTATCCCTTGCCTCGTATTGATGATTTGTTTGATGAATTGTAGGGTGCCAGGGTATTTTCCAAGATTGACTTGCGTTCTGGCTATCATCAGTTGAAGATTTAGGGGCCAGACATTCCGAAGACTACTTTCAGGACTAGATAGGGTCATTATGAGTTTCTCGTTATGTCATTTGGGCTGACCAATGCCCCAGCAGCCTTTATGCACTTGATGCATAGTGTATTCTGACCTTATTTAGATTCTTTGTGTAACGACCCGGCCGGTCGTTTCGTGAGATTTTCCATGTTTCCCCCATTTCTGCTTTATCATATATTTCTTAGCCAGTTTCTGTTGTGTTGGGTCGATTGGTTTAGGTTCGGAGTGGTCGTGGAGAGAACAGAGGCACTTAGCCTCTTAAACTAGCCTAATAGTTGAAAAGTCAACTGGGAGTTGACTTATTGGTGAACGACCTCAGAATGCGGATTTTATGGCTCGGATAGCTTTGTTAGGTGATTTGGGATTTAGGAGTGTGTTCAGAATGAAGTTTTGGTGTCCGGTGTAGAATTAGGCTTGAATTGGCGAAAGTTAGTTTTTGGCGATTTCCGGTCGGCAGTGAAAAATAGGCCATCGGGGTCGGAATTGAATTTTGAAAGTTGGAGCATATTTGTAATGTCATTTTGGATATGTGTGAAAAATTTGAGGTCAATAGGATGTTTTTTGGTTGGTTTCGGCATAATTGGCGAAGTTTAGAAGTTGTAAAGTTCATAGGTTTGAATTTGATGTAATTTTGGTGTTTCTGTGTTGTTTTTGGTGTTTCGAAGTCTCGACTAAGTTTGAATAATGCTGTGAGGTGTGTTAGTATGTTTGGTTAGGGCCCCGAGGGGCTCGGGATTGATTTTGGATGGTTAGCGGAGGTTTGGACTTAGGAAATTTGCAGCAAATAGCTGCTGGTGTGAATCTACTAGTGTGGTCACACCTGCGGATAGGGAGCCGCAAGTGCGATGCCACAGGTGCAAAGGACCATGCGCAGGTTCGAAAAGAGGCTAGGTAGGAGGAATCCGCAGGTGCGAAGCGAAAAGGGATCGCAGGTGCCAGAATTGGACATTTAGTGGGATATCGCAGGTGCACACATGGGACCGCAGGTGCGGGTCCGCAGATGCGAAGAATTGTCCGCATGTGCAGATTAACTGGGCAGAACACTATAAAAGAGTGCCTCCGCGAATATTTTGGCATTTCCTCCATTGTTGCATGCGTATTGAGCTTGTTTGAGAGAAAATTAAAGAGGTAATTCGAAGGTCTTCAGTGGAGGTAAGTTCCCAGATTATAAAACTCGTTTCTATGCTATTTTGTACGCATTAAGCTTGTAATTTGAAGAATTAAAGTGGGAAAAAGTTGGGAAAAATGGGGAGGAAATTTGGAAATTGTTTTGGTGATTTGAGTGAGCAATTATGGTCCGATTGTGGAATTTTTTGTATGTATAGAATCGTGAGAGGATGAGGATTCTAGTGATGTAAATTTTATTGATTTTCTAGACGTGGGCCCGGGGCTCAGATTAGGCCGAATTTCTAGAATTGTGTTAAAATTTATATCTTTCGATTGGGTTTTATTCCGTTAGCGTATATTGATGATGTTAATCGGATTTTTGTTAGATTCGGAGCATTTGGCAGCCAATTCGAGAGGAAAACGCATCACAGAGAGGTTTTGGGCTGAGGTAAGTAACAATTGTAACTCTAAACCTGAGGGTATGTCACCCCGTTATTTGATATTGTTTTGATAAATGAGGTGACGCACATGCTAGGTAAAGAGCGTGGGGGTGTGCCCCGATAGGGATTGTGACTTGGTCCGCCCATAGCAATAATTTAGCCGCGTATTTGATTTGAAACCTTACTACATCCTGTCTTTCAGAAGTTTATACTTGTTTATGGGCTGTGAGCCATGTTTTCGGGCCTTTTGCCGACCTGTTTAGACCCTCACGGGGTACTTTTACACCATTCTACCACTATCTTGATAGAACCATTGTGAACTCAGTCATGTTTCCTACTTGTTGTTATTGCCACTGTTATCACACTGCTTTGAAAATTCTGAAAAGTATTTTGGGTTGAGTCCCGTGAGTTGAGATAAATTTCCCAAGTGGCTTGTGAGGGTGACTGAGTCAGGCCAAGAGCCGAGTATGTGAGGATAGCTATGGATCTAGCTGCACGCCGTAGCAGTATATATATGTTAGGCCAAGCGCCGAGTATGTGAGGATAGTTATGGGACGGGCTGCGCACCGCAGCAATATACATGTTGTATATTATATGTGGATCGGGTTGCACGCCACAGCAATATAGATTATATACATAATATGGATCGGGCAGCAAGCCACAGCAAGATATGATATATATGGATTGGGTTGCACGCCGCAGCAATATACATATTGGATCGGGCTCCACGTCACAACAGATATAGCGCTTAGGCTGAATGAGCCCCTCCAGGAGTCTATACACCCCATTGAGCGTATTCGACTATTATATGGTTCGAGTTGCACGCCGTAGCAATATATGTTATATACATGGATCGGGTTGTACACCGTAACATTATAAATAAATATATATATATATATATATATATATATATATATATATATATATATATATATATATATATATATATATATATATATATATATATATATATATATATATATATATATATATAGTTGAGCGAGCTACCCACCGCAGCAGTTGTGTGTGTTCATGGTACTTACTGAGTACGAGTGTTAAGTGACAGCATGAGACACTGATAGTGGAGTCACGAGTGAGTGAGAGGCTTGCCCGAGAGGCTTTATTGTGAGTGATATTGTGCCGGAGGGGCTTAGATTTTATGAAAATGTTGTTTTCACTCTTCTTTACACTGAGCCTTTGATAATAAATATTGGACAAATGTTTTCATACAAGATTTTTTTTTAAATGGAAATCGGAGTTTTATGAAATATTCGGGATTGTAGATTCCTGACTTGATTTATTCATTTTCACTGTTATTCATTATATGGATTTACATGATTTAAATTGCTCGTCACTACACTCAAGTTTCTAGTTACATTGATTACTTATTGAGTTGGGGTACTCATGTTACTCTCTGCACCTCTGTGTGCAGATCCAGGTACCGGACCATCCCACTAGTTGATTTTCGGAGGAGCTTGGAGTTTGTGAGGATTGAGTAGCTACTCAGCGTCCCCAAATCACATCTCCTTTCCTTCCCTCAGATAATAGTTTCTTTTGGTCTTTTGTACCTCAGTAGCAAGTCACTGTTGTACCTAGTATTTTCAGTCTTCGATGCTTATGACACTTGACTCTAGGTTTTGGGGAAGTGTGTACTTACTTCATCTCATTCTGCTATTTTTAAATCTGCTAAAATTTTGGGAAAATTGATATTTATATTAATAGTCTAAAATGGTTGGCTAGCCTAGTTCCATGATAGGTGCCATCACGATCGGTTAGGATTTGGGGTCGTGACAAGTTTGTATCAGACCTAGGTTACATAGGACTCAACGGTCATGAGCATGTTTAGTAGAGTCTTGCCGATCGGTACAGAGACGTCTGTACTTATCTTCGAGAGGCTGCAGAATCCTTAGGAACAATCTCATTTTTCTTGAATTATGTCGTGCCATTTGATTATTCTGGAAATCTAAACTTCTGTTGTTTCAATATCTCACAGATAGTGAGGACTCGCGCCACTGATCAGGGCGATCAGCCACTAGCTAGACTAGCGAGGAGTCTAGGCCGCGCTAAAGGCCGTGGTAGAGGTAAGGGCCAGCCCGTCCGGCATCCAGGGCAGTATCAGTTGATCCCCCTACTGTTCAGGATCAGGTTCCCGCCGCAGATGCTCCAATGGGACAGGCTCAAGTACCGACAGTGCCTATTGTTATTCTGGGTCTGCATGAGACCTTGGCTCAGATCTTGACGGTGTGTACCACCCTTGCTCAGGCAGTTGCCGCTACTTCTCAGGCCGAGGGAGGCGGTCAGACTCCAGTTGCCTGGACACCTGAGCAGGCTACTCAGGGCCAGAAAATACCTGGGGCGGTTCCAGCCCAGCCGGTTGCTCCAGTTCAAGACTTCGTGGTCCCAGCTATGCCAAATGATGAGTAGCATAGGCTGGAGAGGTTTGGTAGACTACAGCCTCTGACATTCAGTGGTAATGAGGGCGAGGATGCCCCGGGTTTTCTAGATAAGTGCCAAAAGATGCTGCGTACTTGAAGACCAGTGGGGTCTCATTTGCTACTTTTCAGTTTTCTGGTGTTTCTTTCACTTGCTGTGAGTCTTTTGAGAGGCGTAGGCCTGTTGGTTCAGCACCGCTCACTTGGAAGCAATTCTCCACTATCTTTTTGGAGAAGTATGTACCCTAGTCACACAGGGAGGAGCAGCGCAGGCTTTTTGAGCAGTTGCGTCAGGGGGAGCTATCAGTGACGCAGTACGAGATGCGGTTTTTGGAGTTGGCTCATCATGCCACCGAGTTGGTCCCTACTGATAGGGAGAGGATTAGGAGGTTTATATATGGCCTTACTTATCAGCTCCGCCTTCTCATGACCCGGGGGAGAGTCAGATGATGCATTCGAGCAGGTTGTTGAAATTGCTCGAGATATTGAGTCGGTTCGGCTCCAGGAGCGGGTAGAAAGGTAAGACAAGAGGCCTTGAGGATCGGGTGGTTCTAGTGGTGCTCCTTTCAGGGGGCAATTTCAGCATGGTAGAGGTCCTTCATTCAGGCCTCCTCGGTCAGGCCGCCCAGCCTATGGTGGTGCATCTTCGCGGCATGGTCCCCGCGATTTTCAGCCTGGCCATTCTTCATCCGGTGCCCTTCCAGCCCAGAGTGCATCTCGAGCACCATCAGCTCAGGGTTCTTCTATGCATGGTTCTCCTAGTGGCCATTCTGGTTCCAGGGGTTCATTTCAGTCCCAGGCTCCAACTCCAGGGAGGTGTTATGATTGTGAAGAGTTCGGGCATATGAGGAGGCAATGTCCTCATCTTCTTGGAGGTCCATATCAGCTGAGGAGCCAGCCTTTGACTTCAGCTCCAGTTACTTCACCACCCACCCAGGCAGCCAGGGGTCGTAGTTAATCAGTTAGAGGCCGCCCTAGAAGGGAAGATCGAGCAGGTGGAGGTCAGACCCGCATGTATTCCTTTCCAGCCAGGCCAGATGCTATGGCCTCTGATGCAGTGGTCACAGGTATTGTCTCAGTCTGTTACCGAGATGCCTTGGCTTTATTTGACCCTGCTTCTACATATTCCTATGTTTCTTCATATTTTGCCCATTTTCTGAATATGCCCCGTGAGTCTTTAGTTACATTTGTTCATATATCGACTCCAGTGGGCGATACTGTTGTTGTGGACTGTGTGTATTGGTCGTGTGTGATATCTATTGGGGATCTGGAGACCCGAGTGGACCTACTGTTACTCAGCATGGTCGATTTTGATGTGATATTGGGAATGGACTGGTTATCTCTGTGTCATGTGGTTCGTGATTGTCACGCTAAGACTGTGACCTTATCTATGCTCGGATGTCCGAGGGTTGAGTGGAGAGGTTCTTCTAATTATGTGCCTAGCAGGGTGATTTCCTACCTGAAGTCTCAGCGTATGGTTGAGAAGGGGTGTTTATCTTATCTGGATTTTGTGAGGGATGTCAGTGGTGAGACCCCACTATTGATTCGGTCCCTGTGGTCCGTGACTTTCCGGATGTGTTTCCTGAAGACCTGTCAGGCATTTCGCCTGATAGGGACATTGATTTTGGTATTGACCTAGTGCCCGGCACTCAGCCTATTTCTATTCCACCTTATCATATGGCACTAGAGGAACTAAAGAAATTAAAGGAGCAGCTTTAGGAACTCCTAGATAAGGGGTTCATTCGGTCTAGTGTGTCACATTGGGGTGCACCAGTGTTATTTGTATAGAAGAAAGATGGTTCTATGTGTATGTTCTTTGATTATTGGTAGCTGAACAGAGTTACGGTGAAGAACCGGTATCCCTTTCCTCGTAGAGATGACTTATTTGATCAGTTGCAGGGTGCCAAGGTATTTTCTAAGATTGACTTGCATTTTGGCTATGATCAGTTGAAGATTCGGGGGCCAGACATCCCAAAGACTGCTTTCAGGACTTGATATGGTCATTATGAGTTTCTGGTTATGTCATTCGGGCTGACCAATGTCCCAGCAGCCTTTATGAACTTGATTCACAATGTATTCTAGCCTTATATGGATTATTTCATCATCGTGTTTATTGATGATATCTTGGTATATTCCCGATCTCGAGAGGATCATGAGTAGCATTTGAGAGTTGTGCTTCAGACCTTGAGAGAGAAGAGATTGTATGCAAAATTTTTGAAGTGTGAGTTCTGGCTTGATTCAGTAGCATTCGTAGGGCACGTGGTGTCCATTGAGGGTATTCAGGTTGATCCAAAGAAGGTAGAGGCGATGCAGAGTTGGCCTAGACCATCATCAGCTACTGATATTCGTAGTTTCCTTGGTTTGGCAGGGTACTACCGCTGTTTCGTAGAGGTATTTTCATCTTTTGCTGCACCTATGACCAGACTGACCCAGAAGGGTGCTCAGTTCAGGTGGACTAAGGAGTGTGAGGAGAGCTTTCAGAAGCTCAAGTCATCTTTGAGTACAGCTCCGGTATTGATTTTGCCTACGGGTTCAGGTTCTTATACAGTTTACTGTGGTACCTTGAGAGTTGGACTTGGAGAGGTTTTGATGCAGTACGGTAGGGTGATTGCCTACGCATCAAGACAGTTGAAGGTGCACGAGAAGAATTTTCCAGCGCACGATCTTGAGCTAGCAACTATTGTTCACGCCTTGAAGATTTGGCGTCATTATTTTTATTGAGTGCATTGTGAGATTTTCACTGATCACCATAGTTTGCAGCATCTGCTTAAGCAGAAGGATCTAAATTTGCATCAGAGGAGGTGGTTGGAGCTTCTCAAGGATTATGACCTCACTATTTAATATCATCCGGGGAAGGCCAATGTAGTGGCCGATGCCCTGAGTCGCAAAGTGGAGAATTTGGGGAGTCTAGCCTACCTTCTAGTGGCAGAACGACCTTTAGCACTTGATGTTCAGTCTTTAGCAGGTCAGTTAGTGAGATTGGATCTATCAGAGCCTCCGCGGGTATTGGCTTGTGTAGCCTCCAGGTCTTCTCTTTATGATCAGATTAGAACACACCAATATGATGATCCATATTTGCTTGTTCTTCAGGACAGGGTCCATCACAGTGATGTCAGGGATGTGGTTATTGATGATGATGGGGTCATGAGGATGCAGCGCCGGATTTGCGTGCCCAATGTGGATGGGCTTCAAGATTTGATTCTAGCTGAGGCCCATAATTCGTGGTATTCCATCCATCCAGGTGCCGCAAAGATCTATCAGGATCTGAGACAGCATTATTGGTGGAGGCGAGTGAAGAGAGATATTTTTGGGTTTGTAGCCCGGTGTCTCAACTGTCAACAGGTCAAGTATGAGCACCAAAGACTAGGTGGATTGCTTCAGATGTTTGATATTCCGGAGTGGAAGTGGGAGTTAATCACCATGGACTCCGTAGTTGGACTCCCACGTACTTCGAAGAGGTTTGATGTTATATGGGTTATTGTGGATCGGCTGACCAAGTCTGCACACTTCATTCCTGTTGGTACTACTTATTCTTCGGATCGGTTAACTGAGATTTATATTAGGGAGATTGTCCGATTGCATGGGGTTTTAGTTTCTACCGTTACTGACAGAGGTACTCAGTTTTGGAGAGCCATACAGAGAGAGTTGGGTACTCAGGTCGAGTTGAGCACAGCATTTCATCCTCAGACAGACGGGCAATCGGAGCATACTATTCAGATTCTAGAGGATATGTTGCGCGCATGTGTCATTGATTTTGGGGGTTCATGGGACCAGTTTCTTCCACTCGCAGAGTTTGCATATAATAATAGTTATTAGTCGAGTATCTAGATGGCTCTGTATGAGTCATTATATGGTAGGAGGTGCAGATCTCCGGTTGGTCGGTTCGAGCTGGGCGAGGCTAGGCTATTGGGCACAGACTTGATTCAGGATGCGTTGGGTAAGGTGAAAGTGATTCAGGATCGGCTTCACATGGCACAGCCTAGGCAGAAGAATTATGCGGACTGGAAGGTCCGAGATATGTATTTCATGGTTGGGGAGAAGGTACAGCTGAAGGTGTCACCCATGAAGGGTGTTATGAGGTTCGGGAAGAGGGGAAAGATGAGTCCCCGGTTTATTAGGCCTTTTGAGGTGCTTCAGAGAGTTGGGGAGGTGCCTTTAGACTTTCCATGCCTCCCAACTTATCGAGTATTCATCCGCTTTTCCATGTTTCGATGCTCCGGATGTATGTTGGTGACCCGTCTCATGTTTTGGACTTCAGCACGGTTCAGCTCCAGGGTGATACGTCATATGAGATGGAGCCAGTGGCTATTTTGGGTCGTCAGGTCAGAAAGCTGAGGTCCAAGGATATACCTTTAGTGAAGGTTCAGTGGAGAGGACAGCCGGTGTAGGATGCTACTTGGGAGACCGATTGGCAGATGTGGGGCAGATATCCTCACTTATTCGAGACTCCAGGTATGTTTCTAGACCCGTTCGAGGATGAAAGTTTGTTTAAGAGGGGGAAGATGTAACGACCCCGCCGGTCGTTTCATGAGATTTTTCCTGTTTCCCCCATTTCTGCTTTATCATATATTTCTTAGTCTGCTTATGTTGTGTTAGGTCGGTTGGTTTAGGTTCGGAGTGGTCGTGGAGAGAAAAGAGGCACTTAGCCTCTTAAAGTAGCCTAATGGTTGAAAAGTCAACTGGGAATTGACTTATTGGTAAATGACCTCGGAATGCGGATTTTATGGCCCGAGTAGCTTCGTTAGGTGATTTGAGACTTATGAGTGTGTTCGGAATGAAGTTTTGGTGTCCAGTATAGAATTAGGCTTGAATTGGCGAAAGATAGTTTTTGGCGATTTCCGACCGGCAGTGGAAAATAGGCTATCGGGGTCGGAATGGAATTCCGAAAGTTGAAGAAGATTGGTAATGTCATTTTGGATATGTGTGAAAAATTTCAGGTCAATCAGATGTGTTTTGGTTGGTTTCGGCATCATTGGCGAAGTTTAGAAGTTTTAAAGTTCATAGGTTTAAATTTGATGTAATTTTGGTGTTTTTGTGTTGTTTTGGTGTTTCGAAGGCTCGACTAAGTTTGAATAATGCTATGGGGTGTGTTAGTATGTTTGGTTAGGGCCCCAAGGGGCTCGGGATTGCTTTCGGAGGGTTAGTAGAGATTTGGACTTAGGAAATTTGCAGAAAATAGCTGCTGGTGTGAATCTACTGGTGTGGCCACACCTGCAGATAGGGGGGCGCAGGTGCGATGCCGCAGGTGCGAAGGATTATACGTAGGTGCGAGAAGAGGCTAGGCACGAGGAATCCGCAGGTGCGAATCATGGGATGCACCTGCAAAGCCGCAGGTGCAGAAAAGGGATCGCAGGTGCGAGAATTGGACTGTTAGTGGGATATCGCATGTGCGCACCTGGGACCGCAGAGGCGGGTCCGCAGATGTGAGGAATTGTCCGCAGGTGCGGATTAACTGGGCAGAATAGTAAAAAAGAGTGCCTCCGTGAATATTTTGGCATTTCCTCCATTATTGCATGCGGATTGAGCTTGTTTGAGAGAAAATTGAAGCGGAGATTCTAAGATCTTCAGTAGAGGTAAGTTCCCGAATTATAAAACTCATGTCTATGCTATTTTGTACGGATTAGGCTTGTAATTTGAAGAATTAAAGTGGGAAAAACATGGGGAAAATGGGGAGGAAACTTGGAAATTATTTTGGTGATTTGAGTGAGCAATTATGGTCAGATTGTGGAATTTTTGGTAAGTATAGAATCGTGGGAGGATAAGGATTCTAGTGATGTGAATTTTATTGATTTCCGAGACATGGGCCCGGGTCTCGGATTTGGCCGAATTTCGAGAACTGTGTTAAAATTTATATCTTTCGATTGGGTTTGTTCCGTTAGCGTATATTGATGATGTTAATCTAATTTTGGTTAGATTCGGAGCATTTGGGAGCCAATTCGAGGAGAAAGCGCATCGCGGAGTAGTTTTTAGGATGTTTTGAGGTAAGTAACGATTGTAACTCTATACCTGAGGGTATGGCACCCTGTTATTTAATATTGTGTTGATAAATGGGGTGACGCACATGCAAGGTAACGAGCGTGGGGGTGTCCACCGATAGGGATTGTGACCTGGTCCGTCCAATAGCGACTATTAAGCCGTGTATTCGATTTGAATCCTTACGACATCATGTCTTTCAGAAGTTTATACTTGTTTATGGGTTGTATGCCATGTTTTGGGGCCTTGTGCCGACCTGTATAGACCCTCAGGGGGTACTTTTACACCATTCTACCACTATCCTGATAGAACAATTGTGAACTCAGTCATGCTTCCTACTTGTTATTGTCACTGTTATCACAATGCTTTGAAAACTCTGAAATGTGGGCTGAGTCCCGTGAATTCAGATAAACTGCCCAAGTGGCTTGTGAGGGTGACTAAGTTAGGCCGAGAGTGGAGTATGTGAGGATAGCTATGGATCGGGCTGCACGCCACAGCAGTGTAAATGTGTTAGGTCGAGCGTCGAGTATTTGAGTATAGTTAAGTGACGGGTTGCGTGCCGCAGAAATATACATGTTGTATATTATATGTGGATCGGGATGCACGCCCCAGAAATATAGATTATATACATATATGGATGGGGCTGCACGTCGCAGTAATATATGATACATATGAATCGGGTTGCACGCCACAGCAATATACATATTGGATTGGGCTGCACGCCGCAGCAGATATAGTGCTTGGGCTGAAGGAGCCCCTCCAGGAGTGTGTACACCCCCAGTGAGCGCAGTTGACTAATATATTGATCGGGTTGCACGCCGCAGGAATAAATGTTATATATATGGATCGGGCAGCACGCCGCAGCAATATAAATAAATAAATAAATATATATAAATATAAATATATATATATATATATATATATATATATATATATAATGTAGTGGAGCGGGCTGCCCGCCGCAGCAGTTGCGTGTGTTTATGGTACTTACTGAGTACGAGTGTTAAGTGAGATCATGAGATACTGATAGTGGAGTCACGAGTGACTGAGAGGCTTGCTCGAGAGGCTTTATTATGAGTGATACTGTGCCCAAGGGGCTTAGATTTTATGAAAATGTTGTTTTCACTCTTCTTTACATTGAGCCTCTGATAATAAATGTTGGACAAATATTTTCATACAAGATTTTTTTTAAATGGAAACCGGAGTTTTATGAAATATTCGGGATTGTGGATTCCTGAATTGATTTATTCATTTCCACTGTTATTCATTATATGGATTTACATGATTTAAATTTCTCGTCACTACACTCAAGTTTCTAGTTACATTGATTACTTACTAAGTTGGCGTACTCATGTGGATTCCTGAATTGATTACTTACTAAGTTGGAGTTGTTCGAGGATTGAGGTAGCTGCTCAGCGTCCCCAGCTCACCTCATTTCCTTCCCTCAGATTATAGCTTCTTTTGGTCTTTTGTACCTAAGACTTTTGTTGTATCAAGTCATTGTTGTACCATGTGTTTTCAGTCTTAGATGCTCATGACAGTTGACTCCAGGTTTTGGGGAAGTGTGTATTTGCTTCATCTCATTCTGCTATTTTAAATCTGCTAAAATTTTGGGAATATTGATATTTATATTAATAGTCTGAAATGGTTGGCTAGCCTAGTTCCATGATAGGCGCCACCATGGTCGGTTAGGATTTGGGGTTGTGACATTTCTTCATCGTGTTTATTGATGATATCTTGGTGTATTCCCAATCTTAGGAGGATCATGAGCCGCATTTGAGAGTTGTGCTTCAGACCTTGAGGGAGAAGAGATTGTACGCAAAATTTTTGAAATGTGGATACTGGTTTTATTCAATAGCATTCTTGGGCACGTGGTGTCCAGTGAGGGTATTCAGGTTGATCCGAAGAAGATAGAGGCGGTGTAGATCTAGCCTAACCGTCATCAGCTAACGAGATTCGCAGTTTCCTTGGTTTGGTAGGGTACTATCGTCGTTTCGTAGAGATATTTTCATCTATTGCAGCACCTATGACCAGACTGACCCAGAAGGGTGCTCAATTCAGGTGGACTGAGGAGTGTGAGGAGAGCTTTCAGAATCTCAAGTCAGCTTTGACTACAACTCCGGTATTGGTTTTGTCTACGGGTTCAGGTTCCTATACTGTTTACTGTGATGCGTCAAGAGTTGTCCTTGGAGCGATATTGATGCTTGACGGTACGGTGATTGCCTACGCGTCCAGACAGTTGAAGGTGCACGAGAATAATTATCCAGTGCACGATCTTGAGCTAGCAGCTATTGTCCACGCCTTGAAGATTTTTTCTTCATTATTTATATGGAATGCATTGTGAGATTTTCACTAATCACCGTAGCTTGCAGCATCTTCTTAAGCAGAAGGATCTAAATTTGCATCAGAGGAGATGGTTGGAGCTTCTCAAGGATTATGACCTCACTATTCTATATCATCCGGGGAAGGCCAATGTTGTGGTCGATGCCCTGAGTATAGAGCAGAGAGTTTGGGAAGTCTAGCATACCTTCCAGTAGAAGAGCGACCATTAGAACTTGATGTTCAGACTTTAGCAGGTCAGTTGGTGTGATTGGATCTATTAGAGCCCCCTCGGGTATTGGCTTATGTAGCCTCCAGGTATTCTCTTTATGATCAGATTAGAGCACGCCAGTATGATGATCCACACTTGCTCGGTCATCAGGACAGGGTCCATCGCGGTGATTCCAGGGATATGGTTATTGGTGATGATGGGGTCATGAGGATGCATGGCCGCATTTGCATGCCCAATGTGGATGGACTTTGAGATTTGATTCTAGTTGAGGCCCATAGTTCGCGGTATTCCATCCATGCCGGTGCCGCAAGGATATATCAGGATCTGAGACAGCATTATTTGTGGAGGCGGACGAAGAGGAATATTGTTGAGTTCATGGCTCGGTGTCTCAACTGCCAGCAGGTCAAGTATGAGCACTAGAGACCGGGTGGATTACTTCAGAGATTAGATATTCCGGAGTGGTAGTGGGAGCAGATCACCATGGACTTCGTAGTTGGGCTTCCACGGACTTCGAGGAGGTTTGATGCTATATGGGTTATTGTGGATCGGCTGACTAAGTACACGCACTTCATTCCTGTTGGTACTACTTATTCTTCGAAACGGTTAGCTGAGATTTATATCAGGGAGATTGTCCAATTGCATGGGGTTCCAATTGAGTCCAAGGTTCATTGGACCATTTGAGGTGCTTCAAGGGATTGGGGAGGTGGCTTATAGGCTTGCCATTCCTCCTAGCTTATCTAGTTTTCATCTGGTGTTCCATGTTTCGATGCTCCGGAAGTATGTTTGTGACCCGTCTCATGTTTTGGACTTCAGCACGATTCATCTCGAGGGTGATATGTCATATGAGATGGAGCTAGTGGCTACTTTGGGTCGTCAGGTCAGAAAGCTGAGGTCCAAGGATATAGCTTCAGTGAAGGTTCAGCGGAGAGGACAGTCGGTGTAGGATGCTACTTGGGAGACCGATTGGGAGATGTGGGGCAGATATCCTCACTTATTCGAGACTCCAGGTTTGTTTCTAGACCCGTTCGAGGACGAAAGTTTGTTTAAGAGGGGGAGGATGTAACGACCCGGTCGGTCATTTCGTGAGATTAGCCCTGTTTCCCCAATTTATGCTTTATCATATGTTGCTTAGCCTATTTATGTTGTGTTGGGTCGGTTGGTTTGGGTTCGGAGTGGTCGTGGTGAGAACTTAGACACTTAGTCTCTTAAATTGGCTTAATAGTTGAAAAAGTCAACTGGGAGTTGACTTATTGGTAAACAACCTCGGAATGTGGATTTATGGCTCGGATAGCTTTGTTAGGTGATTTGGGACTTAGGACTATGTTTGGAATGAAGTTTTGATGGCCGAAGTAGAATTAGTCTTGAATTGGTGAAAGTTAGTTTTTCGCGATTTTCGGTTGGCAGTGGAAAATAGGCTATCGGGGTCAAAATGGAATTTCAGAAGTTGGAGCAGGTTTGTAATGTCATTCTGGATATGTGTGCAAATTTTCAGGTCAATCGGATGTTTTTTGGTTGGTTTCGGCATCATTGGCGAAATTTAGAAGTTTCAAAGTTCATAGGCTTGAATTTGATGTGATTTTGGTGTTCTTGCGTTACTTTTGGTGTTTTGAAGGTTCGACTAAGTTTGAATAAGGTTATGCAATATGTTGGTATATTTTGTTGAGGTCCCGAGGGCCTAGGGTGTGTTTCGGGTGGTTAACAGACCAACTCTTGGCTTAAAAACTTCGCAGACTTTTGTTGGTGTGAGTTTCTGGTTTCCTTCTACGCGATCGCGGGAGGACGTTTGCAATCGCATAGGCCTAGTTGGGGATGGAAGGATTTTTGTTATATGGGATCACATGGTGGAGGTCGTGATCACGTGAGTGGGAGGTTTTTGTGCAGTGCAATCGCTTGGTGTTGTTCGCGTTCTCATAGAGTTTAAGGGCACGTGAGGGGGCTGAGCCGTTGTTCTTTGCGATCGCGTAAAGTGGTTCACGATCGCGTGGGTTTATGTCCAGCTGAATCGCGATCGCATGTGTATGTCTGCGATCGCGTAGGGTAATTTTATGGGGCAGCAGATTTGTTCTTCGTGATTGCGTGGGATCTTCCTCGATCGCAGTGAAGAAAGAGGCATGGGCAGACAGTTTTTAAGTTCTAATTTCGGGGGTTCTTGGCCGTAACTCATTTTTTCATTTGAGAGCTTGGGGGAAGGATATTTTGGACGACATTTTCAGTGGGATTCTTGTGGTATATGTTCTTCAATTGTATTTGGTTCCATTTCATGAATTTGTCTTGATTTTCACCATGCAACTTGAGGAATTAAAGTAGAAAATCTGAGAAAAATGGGAGGAAAATTTGGAAATTTATTTTGTTGATTTGAGTGGTCTATTGAGGTCGGATTTCGGTAAATTTGGCATGGGTATACTCGTAAGGGAATGAGGATTCTAGTTTTGTGATTTTTATCGAATTCCGAGACGTGGGCTCGGGGCTCGAGTATGGCCAATTTCGAGAATTGTGCCTAAAATTGATAGTTTTCGTTTGAGCCTTGTTCATTTAGCATATATTGATGATGTTAATCTGGTTTTAGTTAGATTCAGAGCAACCGGGAACCGATTTGAGGGGCAAGAGCATCGCATATTAGCATTGTGGCCCGGTAGAGGTAAGTAATGGCTATAAATCTTGTCCTGAGGGTATGAAACCCCGGCCTTCGTATTTCTCACAGTTTTTAGAATGGCGCACATGTCAGATGACGAGTATGTGGAGTGCACTCATTTTTGGATGGGACTTGGTCTTCTCTGCGACAACTATTGAGTTGCGTATTTTACTCTAAATCATATGTCAAATTGTGTTCTAAAACTATTGTTGTATTTGGGCTATAAGCCATGTTTGAGGCCTCGTGCCGACTTGTTTAGACCCCTTGGGGTTTTTTACTGTTATTTCCTCACTGTTGATTTATGATTTACACTCATTCATGTTATGTTTAACTGATTTCGAAACTCAACCTTATTTACATTGTTTTGAGATATAAAATGATGCTTTTGGGTCGAATACCCCGTTTTACTGATACGCCCGAGGGGCTTTTGAGAGTTTCTGACTGAGTGAGGCCGAGGGCCTGATAGTGAGAATATGATATGCTGCGAGGTGGCTTGATATTAGCGCTTGGGCTGAAGGAGCCCCTCCGGAGTCGGTACACACCCAGTGAGTGCAAGTACCTACTGAGTTCGAGTGTCGAGTGTCGAGTGATTGGGAGACATAAGTGACAGTGAGGTTGCCCTAGGGGATGATACTGAGTGACTGTGAGGTATGCTGAGTGATGTTCTGCCCGAGGGGCAATTTATGAATTAGGTTTTGGCCCGAGAGGCTACTTACGACTTATTTCATTTTTACACTAAATTCTTCGAGTATTTTTATTTCTGGAATTGTTGGAAAACACATTTTTCAAAGGATTTTACTGAAGCTGGCTTTTAAGGCATGTTGATTTGATATATATATATATATATATATATATATATATATATATATATA